>BMAC01000199.1:1567678-1584047 GCA_014905375.1 Phtheirospermum japonicum
AGCATCAAACTACATACATTAAGTTGGCAAATTTATCAAATTTGGTACAAAAAAAGCCCAATCGGGCTTTGATGCTTACATGGCATGATTTAATCATTTCTTATCATTTTTAATTTAAAAATTAATTTAAAAATTAATTTAATTTAAAATTAATTTGAAAATTAATTTCTTATCATTTTTAATTTAAAAAATTAATTTAAAAATTATTATAAAAATTAATTTCTTTTCATTTTAATTTAAAAAAAAATTAATTAATTAAAAATTAATTTCTTATCATTTTAAATTAATTAATTTTAAAAATTAATTTTAATAATGATAAAAATTAATTTTTAATTAATTTTAAATTAAAATGATAAGAAATTAATTTTTATAATTAATTTTTAAATTAATTTTAAAATGATAAGAAATTAATTTTTAAATTAATTTTTAAATTGAAAATGATAAGAAATCAGTTTTAAAATTAATTTATAAATTAAATTAATTTTTAAATTAAATTTTAAATTAAAAATGATAAGAAATGATTAAATCATGCCATGTAAGCATCAAAGCCCGATTGGGCTTTTTTTGTACCAAATTTGATAAATTTGCCAACTTAATGTATGTAGTTTGATGCTGGCCAACATCATTTTGATTAATTTTTAAATTAAAAATGAAAAGAAATTAATTTTTATATTAATTTTTAAATTAATTTTAAAATGATAAGAAATTAATTTTTAAATTGAAAATGATATGAAATCAGTTTTTAAATTAATTTTTAAATTAAAATCGATAAGAAATAATTAAATCATGCCATGTAAGCATCAAAGCCCGATTGGGCTTTTTTTGTACCAAATTTGATAAATTTGCCAACTTAATATATGTAGATTGATGCTGGCCAACATCACGTACATTTTTTAGAAAGCGGCCAACATAATGTACCAAAAGTGAAATTTTCCCCTCGTGTATATAAGATGCAAATTTCAAAATTAATACATTTAAAACTAAGAGTGACACTTCTTAAAAAGAAATTAATTTTTTTAAATGCAAATTAACATTTAAAATAAGTGTTATTGTTAAAATAAAACAAGTGACAGTTTTTTTTATTTAAAATGCAACACTTTCAAAGTTATCATTTAGTTAAATTCGTGAAGTGATATTTTTTTTAGTAAAAAAGTAATATTTTTATAATTATTAACATCAATATCAAGAGAACAAGGTAAATTCGTCACAAATATGATGGTCACACGTGAAACCTCTCTCCATATATTTTTTTAAATATACACTTAAAGTTTATTATATGCAAATCATGTTGTTCATTTAAGAAAATATAGATGGTGATTTGCATGACTCTGATTGCTGGAAAGTCCTAGGGCACAAATAATTTTTTAAGTCGAAGTGTTGATCTATCATTTGATATACTACGAAAGGGCAATTGAGGTCTTAAATATTTGGACATTTCGTTGAATTTCAATTGAAATTGTGCAGTTTTGTCGAAATTTGCTCTCTGTACCTGATGGTGTGTTGGCATGTCAAAATTCCTTTTTTCTTTGAATAAATAAATAAACATTTTCTCTATTTCTCCCGACAACCTTCCAAGATAAAATTAGAAAAATAAATGAACTATTTGATACGACTTCAAATATCAGTATAATTAAAAAAAATTAATAAATAGGTCAATAATATAGTAAATATAATTATGGGAGATAGGTACTATGATAATAATAAGATTTTTATGATTATTATGTAATTATGAAAAGAAAGAATCCTACTAGTAGAATATTTTCTAATTATGAATATTGAATACAATTAGAAAATCTAATCCCTCTTTGGGAAATGAATCATATTAATTGGTGGATAAATCTAAATAATCGGGATTCAACTCTTATTTCACAACTTCAATTATCATGGGATCATAAAGCATACGGTTTTTATGGGGGAAGAATTAAAATTATTTTCATAATATTTTATTTTTATCACTTTTATATGGATACTAACTAACTTAAGTCGGAGGGCCTACGCCGGGGCTATCCGTCTTCAGTTTTGTTTTGTAGGTCGCTCAGGTAAGGGAAGACAGTTCCGAGCTCGGAGACCTATTGTTTTTGGTGAGTCAATCTTTTTGATCGCATCAAATGATGTCGTCTGTGGGAATAACATCGAGTAAGTGGGAGAAAGATGTGAGTTCCAACCAATTGATGAAAGAACCTTAAATTAAGTAGGTATCAAAAATCAGGATAAATATTTATTCTCCTTTATTTTAAAATTGAAAATATGCAAATTGGAGGTCAGGCGTGTAATGCCAATCATGGATAACAATGGTGATGATTGAGTGTGTTTTAATGAGGATATGTGTGTGGTTTAATTCTTGGCCGAAGGGACTTATTTGATTATATGTGGATTTTATAGGGATATATGTGGTTTATTTGATTCTACGTGGTTTAATTCTTGGCTGAGGGGACTTATTTAAATTTATGGGGATATGCGTGTGGTTTATTTGTTCTAAGTGATTTAATTTATGGGGATATGTGTGTGGTTTATCTGATTTTATATGGTTTAATTCTTGACAGAATGGATTTATTTGATTTCTTAAACTCTCTGGAAGATATGGATATATTCTAATATGGTTTAATCGGATTAATATGGTTATATGGTATATTTAACATGGTTCATCTGGTCAATTTGGTTTAATATTATTTATTTGGTCTAATATTATTTTGTTTATTTGGCTCATATGTGTTAGTCGGTTTATTTTGGATTTATTTAGTTTGATATAATTGTTTTTACAACAATTAATATCTTGTTTGATTTTATAATTGGTAGATGCTAGTAACATTAATATTAAAATGTCTCAACAATTAACTAATTTTTTTGGTTTTATGAAATAAATATTAGTTTGGTGAATAGAATAGATATAAAAATAGTTGTTAGAATCTTTAAAAAACTTAAAGGTGCACATATTCATATTTAAATTTAAAATAATAACTTCTCATCCATTTTGGTCAAGATCTTTGTGAGATTAAAAATCAGAATATTTTATAGATAATAATATTGTGATATTATTTTTTTTGTCTACTATAGGAAACACATTATGTTTATTTACTACATTATTCACTATATAGTCTATTTGGTTTGATTTAATGAGTTTATTTAGTTTGATTTAATGTGTTTACTTACGGGGCAGTATGGTGTACCAATTTTATTTGGTTTAAATGGTTTATTTGATTTAGATTGATGGGTTTATGAGGGATAATTTGTTATGCTTTATCTGATTTATATGGTTTGGTGTTGTATAATCAGGTATATGGTGTATTTAGCTTTAAAAAAAGTAGTTTATAGCTTTTTTGTGTTACTAGCAAATTTATATGTTTGGTATAAGTTAGCTGGTTTATTTGGGTTTAATTAGTTTGGTTTATTTGATATAGTTTGTTCGATATGGTGTACTTGGCTTGAGAAAGTTTACTTGGTTATGATTTTTACTTGACGTTTGTTTAGGTAAATAATGGGGATTATGGTGATTATTGTTTTGGTATATGATTTTGTATTAATGCTCGTTTTGAAGGATTAATTTATTTTGCTGCCCGAAATCTAAATTGGGGATGGGCAACTCAACGCGACAAGTTCGCCAATATTTAAGGTTATGTATTAGATCGCGTATCCAAATATTTAAGGATATTTGATCGTGAAATTTTGCTACCTGAAAGTAAAGAGGTCGCGTGTTTGGATATTCAAGGAGAGGTAAAATCTTCCTTTGGTATCAATATGACTACATATCAGGTACGTTCGTTTAAATCTCATAAAATAAAGGGTTCTTTATTTATTTTATCTACCTTACTTGATTATTTATTTTCATCAGTTCGAACATGTGCTGATTTACGTGGTTTAATATGGCTTATTTAGTTTAAAATGGTTTAGCTGGTTTATTTGAGTTTTATTTGGTTTATATGGGTTGGTTTATATGATATGGTTTATTTGGTTTATATGATTTAATACGTTTATTTTAGGTTAATAGGGCCTATTTGGTTTGATTATATGGGGCGGTATGACATAGTTGTTTTATTTGGTTTAAGGATTTATTTTTATTTGATATGGTTTAACGTTTTTTGGTTTATTTGGTTTGTATGGTTTTAGATGATTTATTTGGTTTGGATTATTTGGTTTAACATCTTTTATTTGGTTAATGATTGTAGATGATTCATTTGGTTTGGTTTTTGGGTTTAATATTATTTATATGATTTATTTGACTAAATATGGTTATAGGTTTATTTTTGTTTAATATGGCTTACATGATTTAAGTTGGTTTATATGGTTTATAGGATGTGACTTATTTTTTTTAATCGGTCTGTTTGGGTTGATATGGTGCATTTTGTATGGTTAATTTGATTTATATCGCTTGATATAGTTTATTTGGTTTTATATGGTTTATTTAGATTAAATATGAGGAACTAGTTGGTTTATTTGGTTTTGTATGATTTTCTTGGTTTATATGGATTGGTTTATTTAATAGGGTCTACTTAATTTGATAAAGTTTATTTTGTTCATTTTTTGTAATACAATAAAATACGAAGGACTCGATCAGAGGACACGTGGTGAATCAGAGGTCTGACGTCGGCTTAGAATATACACACGAGTGACCTTTGCCTTTGTGTGAAGGGACCTTTGCCTTTGCCTGAGACTGCACATGAGCGGCCCTTGGCTTTGTCTTTGCCTAAATCTGCACGATCCTTTGCCTTTGCCTGAGTCAGCACACGAGCGACCTTTGCCTCTTCGGACGCTTGTAAAAAAGAGCCTCGGGGTCGTCCCCAGCGGTAGATACTCCGATGCCTAAGTTAGACCAAATTTAGAGTTATATTTTGTGACTGGCAGGTCGTGCCCATTTTACCTGGCCAAGGTCTGTCTTTTATAGATAAAGGAGATGTTGGTAACCTAATTTGGCAAAGGAGTCATCCCGCAAATTGGCCTTGTGACAAAGGTGATAGTGGTATATCACAATTAGGCCTTTGACGTAGCAGAGGTGATACGGAGGTCGGGTCGGCCTTTGAGGTGGCAAGGGTGATACGGAAGTCAAGTCTACGTTGCGTCCTTTGGTCGACTTTTGATTATTGCTACACGTGTCCAAATTTCATAGTATCACATATCCACGTGTAAAATGACATATTCATCCCTCATCACTTTCCCCTCATTTTTCGTGCGTATAAGTTATAACACGTAAAAAAAGTATCTCTACACTGAGGAAGTATCCATTGAACCTTCCCAAATAAATTTTGCACTAATATAATCTAAGTACCTAGTATCTCGATAAACAACTTTTTTTTTATTCTTCATGCCTATGAATGACCCAATATTGGAGAGTCCTCTCATTTCTCAACTTGAGAGTTTTAGTGATAGAGAGAGGGAGACTACTTTGGTCTTGTTATTTTACATAGTGTAACTCACCCTTGATATTCTGCAAACACCTCCCTTCAAAGATATATTTTATTCTACTGCTTCTCTGTAATCAAGTTGCCCAATGGTGTAGTCATTTATAATTTTTAGAGTTCAAGTATATGGTACTTACATAGGAGACCTTCTGTAGTGGTCATTAGACCTTTGTCTAGCGGACATTTGCGATGACCTTAGTTGACCTTCGTAATGGTCTCTTGGGGTCCTTCGTTAGCTTCTATGCAGACCTTTGTGATTTACCGTATTAGTTCACGAGACCTTCGCTTTGTCTGAGGGGCATTTTTTAAGTTCCCATGTAACCTTTGCAAAAGTCTCGGGGAGTCTGTGCATTCGTCCTTGTACCTTTGTTTTGAAAAAGGAGACCTCTGCAGTTCTCAGAGATGACTTTGTAAAAGTCACGGTGAGCCTCTGTATTGGTCACAGACCTTTGCTTTATCTTAAGAGACATTTTTAAGTTCCCGTGGAACCTTTGTAATTTTATCACGGAGCCTCTGGATTGGTCCACATACCTTTGCTTTATCTTAGGAGACATTCTTAAGCCCCAGGGGTGTCTTTATAAAAATCTCGGGGAGCATCTGTATTGGTCCACGGACCTTTACCATGACAAAGGAGACCTTTGTAGTTCCCGAGGGTGCCTTTGTAAAAGCCCCAGGGAGCCTCTGCATTGGTCCACAGACCTTTGCTCTATCTTAGAGGCATTTTTTAGTTCCCTTGAAACCTTTGTAAAAGTCCCGTGGATATTCTGTATTTGGTCCACGGACCTTTGATTTGTATTAGGAGACATTTTTAAGCCCCGGGTGCACCTTTATAAAAGTCTCGGAGAGCATCTGTATTGTTCCATGGACTTTTGCCTTAATAAAGGATACCTTTGTAGTTCTCGAGTGTGGCTTTGTAAAAGTCCCAAAGAGTCTCTGCAGTTCTCAATACTGCCTGGATTGACCTTGAGCTCTATGGATATGACTTCTCCGCCCTTGATGGTGCATTCCACTATCAAAATCAGCCAAGGCTTGAGCCTTTATAGCCGGCCTCGGTTGAAATTGAACGTCGAACTCGCTAAGCTCAACCGACCACTTCACCATCTTTCCAGAAGTTTCAAGCTTCTGAAAATTTCGTCTCAGAGGTTGGTCTATGAGCACCACAACTGTGTGCGCCTGGAAATAGGGCCTCAGCTACAAGTTGAGACCATAATACTGTATGCAAATTTCTCAATCATTGGATAATGTAGCTCTACACCTCCAAGGACCCGATTTTACATAATAAATTGGCCTTTGCAATCTATCTTCCTCTGTGATTAGCACTGAACTCCCTGCGATGTCTGTAACTCCGAGGTACAGGTATAACATATCTCCTTATTGTGGCTTCGTTAGGAGCGTAGGTGAGCCTAGGTAGGATTTCAAGTCGTCGAAGGCCCTCTGACAATCATCTGAACATGAGAATTGTTTTGCATTCCTCAAAATCTTGAAGAACGACAAACTTTTCTCAATTCACATTAAGAAAAATCGACTAAGGGTCATCAATCGCCCCATGAGCCTTTGCACTTCTATCGCTGATTACGGAGAGCTCATGTCTAACAAGGACTGGATCTTCTGCGGATTAGCCTCGATCCCTCATTAAGTTACCATGTAACCGAGGAACTTTTCTGAGGTTACTCAAATAGCACATTTGTTGGGGTTGTGTTTCATTTTGTAATGTCTAAGTACCACAAAGGTCACCGCTAGATCAATTATGTGTTTCTTAACCAGTGGACTCTTCACTAACATGTCATCCATGTATACTTCAATCTTACATCCAATTTAAGCTTTAAAAATCTTATTTACCATCCTCTTGTATGTCGCTCCTACGTTCTTCAGTCCGAAAGGCATAACTTTGTAGCAGTGAACCCCCGCTCAATCACAAAGGAGGTCTTAGTCTCGTCATCCAGGTGCATTCTAATCTGATGATATCGTTGGAATGCATCCATGAAGCTAAGGAGCTCGCATCCTGTTGTCGCATCCGCTAGCTGATCCATCCTCGAAAGAGGAAAACTATCCTTTGGACACGATTTACTTAAGCTTATGAAATACATGCACATCCTTCAATTACCATTGATATTATGCACGAGGACAACATTTGACAACTAGTCTGGATAATCGACCTCTCGCACGTAGTCAGTGTCAAGAAGCTTATCCACCTTTTCGTTGATGGCTTGGATTCTGTCTGGTGACAAGCTCCTCTTCTTCTGTCTGACAGGTCTGAAGTCAGTATTCACATTAAGTCTGTGAGAGATGACTCCTATATCGATCCATGGCATATCTGATGGGCTCCATGCAAACACTTCTGCATATTCTTTAAGAAACCGAATGAGCTTTCACGTAATGTCCTCGTCCAGCAAGGACCCTATTTTCAAAACCTTGTCATCATTCCCTTCATAAAGTGGAATAGATACGAGGCTCTCAATTGGTTCGCCAAACTTCCTTGGTTCATCCTCAGGTTCAAAGCTCTCAATGGTCAATGTCCATGCATTTTTTATCTTCCCGTTCAGAAATGTGGCATAGCACTGCCTCGCCTTCCGCTGGTCTCCTTGGACACGCCCAACTCTGCCATCAGTTGGGAATTTCATCAACATGTGGTATGTTCAGACAATGGCTTTAATCTTGTTTAGCTCAGGCATTCCAAGGATCACATTATAACTTGAAGGCACTCTCACAACCAGAAAATCAACCATGATGGTGGTCTGTCGAGGTTCATGGCTGGTAGAAACGAAGAGGGTTACTATTCCCTCTAGCTCCACTGTTTCACCTGAGAATCCAACCAATGGCATTTTTACTAGCTTCAATAATTTCTTGTCAATCTTAATACTCTCGAAAGTATCGTAAAAAAATATATTCGTCGAGCTCCCATTATCCACCAAAACTCTTTTCACCTCGTAATTTCCTATGGTCAAGGTGATAACCATGGCATCATCATGAGGGATAAGGATTTTACCGTAATCTTCCTCTGTGAAGGTAAAGGACTCCTCTATCTGAGATGTCCTTCACGTGTCTTCTAACCGGGTGCTCTTTCCTCGTGGATCATCTTTCACGGATTATCTTGCATACGCCTTGCGAGCCGAGTTACGCTCTCCTCTAGAGGGACCTCCTATTATAACATTGATAACTCCTCCTGCAGGTGGGTTGTTCCTCCTCGGGCTTGGTTCCCTTGGGTTTCGTGCATTTGGGCTACGCTCCCTCCATTATCTTTGTTGTAGTCGGGGGCTTCCTTGGTTGTCTCCATAAAAATTCCAAGGCATCCCCTTCGTATAAGATCCTCTATTTCATTATTTAGAGTTTCACACTCATCCGTGTCATGGCCATGGTCTTGATGGAATCGACAATACTTATTCTGGTTTCGTTTGTTGGCCAGGGTTTGCATCTTCGCTGACCATTTAACATAATCCTTGTCGCAAATGTATATAAAAACTTTACTCTTAGTAGTGTTCAGAGGAGTATACCTTTCAAACCTCAAAGTAGCAGCCCGTTCCTTTGACGAGCTGGTGGTGACGGAAAGTCGGTCCCACACTCTCTGCCTCTTATCTCCTTTGTTAATGTTATTAGCATATTTTCTCCTTTTATTTATCAGAGGATTCACACTCGGTCACTACCCCCGCTTTAGATATTTCTTTAGCATTGATGTATTTCTCTACTCTACTGAAAAGGTCAGCCAAAGACATAGGTAGCTTCTTCCCTAGCAAGAAAGTGAACCGTGACGATCTTCTCACTCCAATTATGATTGCTGACAATTCCAATGATTGGTCTAAGTCTTCTATCTCTAGGGCTTTTTTGTTGAACCTCTGGATAAAATCTCTTAATGTCTCATCATTCCTTTGGTGGACACCCACAAGATGGGTCGAGGACTTCTTGTAGCATTTTCTACTAACGAAGTGGTTGAGGAACTTGTGATCCAACTGCTTTAAAGAAAAAATGGATGCTGCTGGTAGGGATGAGAACTAAACTCGAGAACTTTCTCTTAGAGTGTCCAAAAAAGCTTGGCATTTGATGGATTCAGTATTCCCGTGGAGCATCATGAGTGCTTGGAAATTCTCAAGATGGTCACAAGGGTCCAAAGTTCCATCGTAGTTCTCCATTTAGGGCATCTTCAAGCAGGTTGTGCTTTCTTCTTTCATGAATGAAGGGAGACTTCGTGGGCGAAAAGACGTCAGTCTTCGGTTTCTTAGCCTCTTTCCACATCAATCCCACCTTTTTGTTCATTTCTTACAACTATAGTTTGAGGTTGTACTCTTTAGGCTTGTCAAGGTCTCTACCGAACCTGACCTTGTCCTCATCGTTTAAGGCTTTAGAGACTTGGTCACGGTTATCTTCTTTTCCTTTATTTCCAAGGGATCCTTCTTTGTCAATGAAACCTCTCAACAACAATTTCAACTCCTAGATCTCTGCCTCCATCTTTTGGATCCGCTGAGCCTCAGTCTCTGGGACACCTTGGGCTTCATCCTGAGACCTCATTGGTTAGGGTTTTGTCTTGATGCGCGAGAGTTTTCTTGACTACCTTCAGCATGATCCATGGGGCGAGGACGGATCGTGCGTGTTCCTTAACTATTTTCAGTAGTTTTCTTCTTCGTTACCATTGTTTCTCAGATCCAATTGTCGTTCCATTAGTCGGCCCTAATTGACAATACAATAAAATATAAAGGGCTGGATCATAGAACAAGTTGTGAATCAGAGGTTAGACATCGACCTATAATCAACACACGAGCGACCTTTGACTTTTCTTAAAGTGACCTTTGCCTTTGCTGAATCTGCACACGAGCGGCCCTTGTCTTTGCCTGAATCTTCACGAGCCTTCACCTTTTCCTTAATCATCACATAATCTACCTTTAACTCTTCGAACGCCTACAAAAAAGAGCCATGGGGTCATACCTAGGTGTAGATAATCGGATGCCTAAGTTAGATCTAATATAGAGTTGTATTTTGTGAGTGAGAGGTCGTGCCCGATTTACCTGGACAAGGTCAACCTTTTATATGCAAAGGAGACCTTGGTAACCTAATTTGGTAAAGGATTCATCCCACAATTGGGGCTTGTGACAAAGGTAATAGTGGTCTGTCACAATTGGGCCTTTGAGGTAGCAGAGATGATATAGAGGTCGGGTCAGCCTTTGAGGTAGCAAAGGTGATACAGAGGTCAAGTCTATGTTGCATCCGTCGGTTCACTTTTAATTAAATGGTACACGTGTCCAAATTTCATAGTGTCACATATTCACGTGTAAAATGACATATTTATCCCTCATCGATTTTAAATTATGTCTGGTCGCAAGTTTGGATTAGGTCGTATTAATGGATGAGATGGTTGGTTATGGATATGGTATGGCCCGACGCTTGTTTAGTTCAGAGATGATTATATGATTGTATAGATATGGTTGGTCCGACGCTTGTTTAGGTCAGAGATGGTATGGTTATGGATATGTATGGTCTGACGCTTGTTTAGGTTAGAGATGGTTATGTGATTATATGGGGAGATTGTTATGTGATTATATGGATATGGATGGCCTGACACTTGTTTAGGTCAGAGATGGTTATATTGTAATATGGATATGGATGGTCCGATGCTTGTTTAAGTCGGGAATGGTTATATGATCTAAATGGATATGGGTATGATGTGATATACTTTATTTTGTTTAAATAGTTTCTTTGGTTTGATTTTACTTGGTTTTTCTAGATTGGTATGTTGTGATTTAGTGTGGTTGAATATGGGTTATATATTTTGCTTAATACGGTTTATTGTATTTATATGGTTTACATGGTTTACCTATAATTCAACTTATTTTACGTTAATTGTTGTGGATTTTGACCGACCTGTTTTGGGTCGATAATTGGTCCATGGTTACATATTCCAAATATGCATGTGTGTTGTAGATAAGTGGTTTATGGTTAGGGTATGCAATGGTTTTGTGGCCGACCTATTTTAGGTCGGATAAATGGTTTTTTGGCCGACATATTTTAGGTCGTGTAAATGGTTTTTTTTGGCCGACCTATTTTAGGTCGGGTAAATGGTTTATGGCTTATGGTTAGGGTATGAAATGCTTTTTTTGACCGGCCTATTTTAGGTCAAATATATGATTCATAGTTTATGGTTATAGTTATGGTGTATGACCGACCTGTTTTAGGTCGGATAAATGGTATGTGGTTATGATTATTGTTGAAATATGGTTTTAAGAATACTTGACTTTTTATAAGTATTGTGTGAATTGCTGAGAGTTAGGAGTATAAATATGATCACGTTTTATTTGCAGAAATCTTTATTTTTATATTCTACCTGATTTCATACATCAATCACCAAGAATATGGGGGACTAGTTGATAGTAAAAAAATGATAAATAGGTCGTTAATATGGTAAATATGGTTATCGGGCCCCAACAGGTCGGTATTTATTATGAAAATATGGAAAGAAGGAATCCTACTATGATAATATTTCGTAATTATGTTGATTGAATATAATTATGAGATTTAATCCTTTTTTTGGGAAGGAATCATATTAATTGGTGGATAAGTCTAAATAATCAGATTCAGACTCTTATTTCATAACTTCAATTATCATGAATCCTATTAGTTGGTGGATAAGTTTCAATAATCTTATAAATAGGGGATTCACACTTATTTCACAACTTCAGTTATCATGGGATCACGAGGCATTGTCATGAATCCTACACTACAATAAAAATTAAAAAAGTCGACGAAAATTACCGACGGCTTTTTCAACGTCATAAGTTGTCGACGGACTCCCGACGGAAATGTGTCGTCGATGTATATGTCCGTCGGCAAGTTCTCGGGAAGTTGGCGGTAAAATATCCACCAAATATGTCGACAAAAAATATTCGTCTGCAAGGTTTTTAAAAAAATAAAAAATTCAATTGTATATTAATTACCGACAAAAATATGTCCGTAGACAAGTTTATAAAAAAAGTAAAAATTAATTAGGATATTAATTGCCGACGGAAATATGTCCGTCGGTAACGCTAGTTTTTATTTACCGATGGATACATCCATCTGCAACGCCAGGGTTTTTTTACCGGCGGATTTACCTACGGAATCTTGTCCGTTGGTAAACTTCATATAAACAGCCCTCAAACAGCGGACATACTCATTTCAGCAACCAACCACAAAACTTAGAGTTGGCTCGCGACGCTGCCGCTGCCGCTGGAGCACCGCCAGAGCACCGCCGAAGCACCGTCAACATCACATATTAAGGTATGTTAGCCTTTAATTCAAAGTTAATGTTATTTTTAATTTAGGGCTTTAATTTAATTTGATTTGAATTTAGGAATTAGGTTTTGAGAAATTGAATTGGGTGTTCAATTTAGGAATTTATGCTTGATTTATGCATTTGTGAATGATTTTAGGTTTAGGGTCCATTTATGCAATTAAGTTTTATTTCAAGGTTTAATTTGTAATCATTTATAAATTGGATTTGATTATAAATATTTTTATAAAATTAGGGCTAATTAGGTCGTTAGTATTCATTTAGGGCTCATTTATGTAATTATGATTTATTTTAGGGTTTAGTTTATAATTATTTATAAATTAGGTTTGATGATATACATTTGAATTAAATTAGGGCTAGTTAGGGTTTGATGTATGTTATTATTTTTTGTTATAAATATTATGATTGATTGATGTTGTGATTGGTTGGGTAGACGTTGGTGATGAAGTGGTGTACAGCGCCGGCCAGGAGGTTTCATCCCCCCCAATAACAGTTTTCAAAATTATTTTCAAAAATGATGGTGGTTTTAAAAAGTCTTAAATTGTTGGGTATGTTGGTTTAAAATGATGTGGTGATCGGTATGTGGATTGATTGATTGATATTGTCGCTTTTAAATTTTTTTATGATTAAAGTTTGACTTGTTTCTTTTTATAATACGTACCTTAGACCCATTTGAAATTTAGTAAATAATTTTTATATGATTTTACTTTGTACAGTAAAAACATCACATAAAAGAAAAACATATTTATAAGAAAAATCAAACCAATAACAAACCAAAAACAACAATTTAAAATACTTAATTAAAATATAATCAAACCTTCAATAATTCATAACAATTCTCCTAAATTCTTTGTTTTCACATATTAAAAAAAATAAATTAATAATAAAGGTATAACCAAAAATAAAATTAATAATAATAATAATAATATAACCAAATCAATATTTACCTTATAATTTTATTAGTCTCAGTCAATTCCTCAATCATCTTAACAGCATCTGATTTCTCGTGATTCAAATCCTCTATTTCTAAGCTCATTTTCAAAATCATTGTGCCCTATTTATGGCTCTTGATCAGTTACCCGAGCATGGAACAGATAGTTAATATCATTATTAATTAGAGATTCATAAACATGAAAAATTAAATTTAATAACAACTCTAGCATTTGGCACACGATTGAAAAATCTGATCATAACAATTTCATGAGTTTCTCTCTGGAATCGTTTTGGTGTTAAAAAGTTGGGGTGAAGTGGAAACATGGGTATATTGGTTCTTTTGTTGGACTTGTTATGATTAGTACTGACCGGTATTTAGGTTTATTTATATAATCATTTATAATTACATTTCAACTAACTTATCTGACTCTAATTATTTTTCAGGCTCAACTCATCGATGAATTTATTAGCCTCTGGCAATAATTCCTCGATCACCTTTTTAAAAGACTTTTTTTAAACTAAAAATGTAAATGTGAACATGATAGTGCAAGTCCTGGTTTAAGGGCAAAGAAATAAATACCATGAAAAGGATGCACAACAACCACGAGTTTTAAACTCGTGGTTATTGTGCTTGCTTATCACGGTATTTATTTTTTGCTCGTACTCCAGGACTTGCATTATCATGTTCACATTTGCATTTTTCAATTTATTTTAAAAAAAAAATTCTTTTAAAAAGACGATCAAGGAATTATTGACTGAGTCTAATAAAATCATCGATAATTTGAAGCCGACAAATAATTAGAGTCAGATCAGTTAGTTGAAATATAATTATAAATGATTATATAAAGAAACCAAAATACCGGCCAGTACTAATCATAAAAGTCCGACAAAAGAACCAATATACCCATGTTTCCATTTTACCCCAACTTTTCAACACCAAAATGATTCCCGGATGAAATTCATGAAATTGTTATTATCAGATTTCTCAATCGTGTACCAAATGCTAGATTTGTTATTAATTTTATTTTTTATTTTTATGAGTCTATAATTAATAATGAGATTAACTATCCATTCAATGCTCGGGTAACTGATCAAGCGCCAAAAATAGGGCACTATGATTGTGAAAATGAGTTTAGAGATCGAGGATTTGAATCACGAAAAAATCGGTTGTTAAGACGATTGAGGAATTGGCTCGGTCTAATAAATTTATTCATATTTACCGACGGACATGAAATTCTTCGGTAAAGTTAAATTATTATTATTATTTATTTAGTTAATTACCGATGGACACAGAGTCCGTCAGTAATTAAAAAAAATAAGAATCCGGACGACATCTTACCGGCGGCTGTACCCATCGGAACTGCTATCGACATTTGCCGATGACTTGAAAATCCATCGACAATTGAAATTACCGACAAAGGATTCGTCGACGCCGTAGACCCGTCGGTAAGCAGTTCGTAAATCACTTACTGACGGATTTTGCTGTCGGCAATCCCGATGTTTTTTGTAGTGCTATTAGTTGGTGGATAAGTCTAAATAATCTTATAAATAGGGGATTCACACTTTTATTTCACAACTTCAATTATCATGAGATCATGAGGCATACGATTTTTATGGGGGAAGAATTAAAATTATTTTCATAATCTCTTATTTTTATCACTTTCATATGGATACTAACTTAAGTATTGGAGGTCCAGTTTAGATTTTGTTTTGTAGGTCGCTTAGGCAGAAGAAGGCTTCGAAGCTCGACGACCTTTTTTTTTTTTATGAGCCAATCTTTTAGGTTGCACCACTATTTATTTATTTCCTTTTATCCTTTGCTTAATGTAGAAATGTGAATGAGCTAACGATCTAGATGGCATCATGAATGATGTTAACTTCAACCGTCAATATTCGTCGATATTCACCGCACTTCATGCACTCTACCTTTTTAATTTTTATTGGTATGCACTCGGCGATAAAAAAAATTGCTATTTATTTACCTAAATGTTAGAAAATATATCAATCTAATAAAGATAAAAACAATATATTATGTGTAATGAATAAACAAAAAGCACATTCAACCTTCACGAAATTAAAAAGAACAAGGTATATCGTGCATATACTCTCTCTCTCTCTCTCTCTTAAATAATTGAAGATTAGATAAAAAGTGAAAGAAAAGAAGAGGTTGATCATAGTACTAGTCAATTAGCAAAAAAAGGGGTCTTTTCAAGGCCTCTTGGATTGAAATCCTCTCTTGTCAATTATCTTTGGATACCACCGGTAATCACTAGAATTCCCTTGGTAGACCAATTTGGTCGATATAATCCTTATCGGTATAGGATTACTGAGAGAGTTTATGTTGCCCGATACTTAGTATCGAGGGAAATGTCGACAGGTTGTATTTTGGGAAACCCTCAGCCGCCAATCATGAAATCCCTCATTAATTATCAATGAATATATCACTCGATAATAACCGAGGGATATGTCTCTCGGTAATTACGAAGGAATTGTGTTCGTTGGCAATATATAGTTTATTTAAAATCACTAATGGACACAATTTCGTCGGTATTTTTATTTCGTTTTACCTATTCATGTTTCTAACTTGTAAAACAAATAAAAAGGGGGGGTGGGGGGTGGGGAGGGATAAATTGAGATTCAAACATAATTAATATAATTAGTATTTTTCAAATCTCAAAGAAAAGTGTATCTTATGTAATTGTATATGAGTCTCCCGCTTAATCCACTAAGTAATTATCGAGGGAATGAATACTCAACTAAAATCTCTTGATAATTCCTTTTTTTTTTTTTT
>BMAC01000199.1:1620433-1656757 GCA_014905375.1 Phtheirospermum japonicum
TGTCGAGCTTGATAAGGAGATGGTGGAGAAGTTTTACGGCGGCGGAGCTTCTCTTGGTTGTAATATCAGCTAATCCGCCATAAATTTAGATCTGTGGAATGAATATTAGCAAATCGGTGAATATTGAATAAATAAACCCAATGTATTAGATCTGTATAATAAATTAACACATGGATTCGTAAATATGAAAGAAAATTATTTAAATTAAATGAAAAGTATATCCAAACAAATATAAGAATACTAAAACAAATAGATTGGTAGGTTTTAATTGGAATTATTTGATGGTTAATAAACTCTGCGATTATAGAAAAAAGTTAAGAAATTTTTCGAGAAGAACCAAAAGATAAGCAACGGCGGCTGGAGAGAGGAAGAACAAAAAATTACAAACCCTAGTTTTCTGAGCCTCACTTAAATGTGCAAAACAAAGTCGTTATTTATACCCACTCAAAATTTTGGCCTCATCCCAAAATAGACCCCAATCAACCACAAACACGATACCTCAGCTTTGGAGACACCCACAATCAGGCCACCTATTCCTCGTATATATATATATATATATATATATATATATATATATATATATATATATATATATATATAGATAGATAGATAGATAGATAGATAGATAGATCCACCACAGCTGTTAAATGTGTTAACTATTAATGTAATACACGGGTGTTAAACTAGCATATATATACATGCTAGTTTAACACTCGTGTATTACACAGGATTTATAAAAAACTAAATATAAAAGATATTTGTAAAAATTATAAAATTTTAAATTTTAATAAAAAACTATAAGGATGTGTTCTCAACTCGTGCATGTTCAATTTATTAATTATTATAATTATTAATTAATATTATATTTTAATGTTCAGATTAAATTCGTTAATAATTATGTTTACATACTTATAAAAAATAAATGTCACATTTTCAACCCCTCTCTAATCTATATTAATTGATTATTATTAACGCATTTTATATTTTTATGTTTAGATTAATTTTGTTAATAATTATAGTTACATACTTTGAAAAATTCAAAAGGTGTCATACTTTCAAGACTTCTCGCATTTTGTATTGTCTAATAAATCTTAATTAATTAATATTATATAATGAGTTCATTACTAATATTTAGTTACATACTCCAATTATTTCAAATATATCATAATTTACCTATACAGAATATTTAAAATTTTAAAAATAAACTATTTCAACTTTTATTATAAATAAAACTTATTTAATTATTTTCATAAATAAGTTTTTTTATAATTAAAATTATTTCATATGTACTTTATCTATTAATTAAAATAATTAATTTAACTAAAATAATTAATTTAGATTTTTTGTACTAATTATATATGACTTATTTATATTTTTATATTAGGAGTATAAAGGAAAACTATTGAATTAGATAAAATATAATAAAAGAAAACTATTAAGTTAGGCTAGATATAATAAAAAAAAATGGCAATATACAATAAAAGCAAAATATTAAATTAGGTATATATTAAAGCTCGAATGACACATAAGCAACCGAAGCACCGAATTTTTTTATTATCCAAGCGAAGCATACGAAGCAAACACATATATTAGGAGGATTGCATTAATATATACTTGTTTAACAGTCGTGTATTATCAAAGGATAAATATAAAAAATTACAAAGTTTTAAATCTAAAATAAAAAATTATAATAATGTATTCTTAACCTGTACCTTGTAGATGTCTAATTTATTTATTAATTATTACAAATATTAAGTAATTTTTTATTTGATGATTAAATTAAGTTCATTAATAATTTTAGTTATATACTTACAAAATTTCAAAAGACGTCACATTCTAAACCTGTATTTAATATCTATTTTTATTAATTATTATTAAATCATTCTATATATTAGTATTTAGAATAAATTCGTTAATAATTATTAGTTACATATTTTGAGATATTTAAAAGATGTCATACTCTCAACCCGTGTCGCATTGTACTGGCGTCTTATCAATGCTTATTAATTATTATTATATAATTTAATATTTTTATATTTAGATTTAATACATTACTAATATTTAGTTATATACTTATATTATTGCAAATAACCATATTTTCACCTTTATAGAATATTTGAAATTCCAAAAATAAAATTATTTTAAATTCTATTATCAATAAAACTTATTTAGTTATTTTCATAATAAAAAAATTGTAATTAAAATTATTTCATATGTAGTTTGTCTTAAAATAACTAATTTAAATCTAGTCTACTAATTATATATGACTTATTTATATTTTTATTTAGGAGAATCAAATAAAAGTATTGAATAAGAAAAAATATGATAAAAGAATTAAATTAGGTAAGATACAATAAAAAGAGAAATATTAAATTAGGTATATGTATATATATATATATATATATATATATATATATATATATATATATATATATATATATATATATATATTTATATATATATATATATATCAAAGTGCCACAAAACCATGTAGCTGAAAGCACCGAACAAAAATGATCACAATCCGAATAAACCATATCTTACACAAGACTTAAAACATAGATGTTATTATATCAGATATTTTTATAAGTAAATATATGGAGTACGTAGTAAAGAAATTTAGGCTCAAACTTGAATAAACTCAGGGGCACAAACAACGAAATTAATTTTCAATCGAACAACCCAAAAATGAACATTACAGGGGCAATTATTATTTGTTCCAAAAAATTAGTGAATAATATTTTTCCAGTTGGGGTGCAAAACTTTAAATCTTAAGATTATATTAACTTTTTAAATTTGATTTTTGAGAAGAACCAAAAATTAAAAGGGTATTTTAAAATTTTGATTTTGAGTTTCAGATAGGTGATTGAATGATTTGATATTCAATACCTAGTCGAGCTTAAAATAATTTAGCCTTTATCATTCAGGGTCATAATTTTCACCAATTATGACAAGTAATATACATAGGTGGAAAACAAGTCAAATGATAAAGGGTAACGAAAAAGTGTTATTTTTTGTTAAAGTATGATCGAAAACGCGTAAAAGGCAAGTGAGGGCGTGCGTTGCCAAAAGGCCAAAAAAGGAGAATATGATGATGAGTTTTTAATCGCTAACGTTGCTTAAGAAAAACAAAAAGATAAAAAGAAAAAAAACTCGAACAATCTCGGAGGCCAACATTTTTCTAAGGTTTGGTACAATTCAAAAAGTCTAACAAAATAGGGCCTCATAAACTTCTAATTGAAGTTGAAAAATGAGCTATATTAGTAGAATAGTAATGAAAGTGACTCAAATTTGGTTCACGGGACAGACGTACTCATAAGATTTAAAAGCACTCCACTTTTTTCTAGTAAGTTTCTTATAATTACATCATTAATCCACTTCACAGAAACTAGTTTTCAACATTGACTAATATTAAGAAGTATCTATCAAGTTATACTATTCTACCACCAAACTATAGTAAAAAAATAGTATTAGAGCTTTTCCAAATAATACTGAATTTCCAACGTCAAGACAAACACGCAGAAATACTTATAAAACTTCTCCGATAATAAATATAGATTATAGAATATAATTGGGTAAATGATATTGAACAAATTAATTAATACAAAGTGATTGTTGCACCAAAAAAATATTGAATAGACAATCTATATATAGATTCATTATCCATCTCTTATATATTTATCGTTTGTATCTTGTGTGTGTGTCTCGGAGTGGGGGTGGGGGTGGGAGTGGTAACCTCCCTCGTGTCTTGTATATTAAACTAATATATTTTACTACATCTGTCTACAATGATTAAACATAAACTATTGTGGTATATTAACTATCATGTTTTACAACAGGCATTTAATGATTGTAACTTGAACTGATGTCGTTATAAATCATTTACATCGTGTTATCTAAACCATTGTAAATGCCACCGGGTCTCTATATTACAACGGTTTTTTAACAACCGATGTTAATTGCCCTTAGTAAAAGACCTTTTTTGTAGTAGTCAATATCCTTCACAACAATTGTTGAACCATAAGTAAAAGAAAAAGGATAATAATTAACAAGAAAAAAAAACATGTTAGAGTCGTAACCTATCAGTGTCCCCGCATATCCCGCTGTGTCCATCATCAATAAAATATTAAAAAAAAGAAGCAAGATACTTGTCGGGCGCATGTCTATTAACCACATTAACTTACCATGGTTCTACTATGGTCCAAGAGCCCAACTGCAGTCTATCTACAATCCAAGAAAAGCCACTCATGCAATAAATAAACCGTAGCAACGGCTCTCCGCTGTCATGTACTGCTCCAACTGTGATAAGGCCTCATAGTACAATGTGTATTATAGGTGTTATATATGATGAAAACCCTAGCTCTAAGGTATAAATGCATTAGAGTCGACCAAAAAGATTAGCTCACCAAGAAAGAGGTCGGATCGCGTCAAAACAACTTCCTTGAACTATGATCAACCTGCATAAAAACCAAAGTCGGACAACTCCATCGGAGGTCATCAAGTTGTTAGATAATTCAAACATTTGCATTTACCCATAACCATCATGATGTCTCTAAAGACAATTGTCTCTTCCCCTGCCACTAACTTTAACTTAGTGGGTCCATTAAATGAACGACCCATATTTTATCGGGCTCCATCTTTAACTCTTTTTCACTTTTTCAAATCATTTTTACCTTTTCAAATATAAGAAATTACTACTCTTCACACTTCAACCCTACTTCCGCCATTGACGACTCTAGAAGCTCCTGGTACCAAGAATTTCAATATACCTCCTCTTCCATCTCAATATTTGCTAACATAGGTAAGCTTCTCCTTGTATTTTAATTATTTACATTGTGTTGTTAATTATTATTGAATATTCTTCTCTTTTATATATTCCTCATGATTGACAAAATATTATTTTCTCTTCTTCCCCCTACTTTAGGTTTTAACATCTTTCCTCAACACTGATTCGCAAAACCCTAATAGTAGTGACCTCCTAGGAAAACCTAATAGCTCTGAATCCATCAAGGAACACCTAATTCTTAGGAATAAAGGAAAAAAATCAATCCTCCCCAAATCTAGATTGATAGATGAGCTAGAGTGCCAAATTGACTGGCACAAGCTACAAAAACACACCATTATTCAGAAAAAAAAACTCTTTTAGTTGCACCCCTTAGCACCATATCTTCTTCAACTGAATTCTCCCCAGATCCTAATTCTTTTAGCTCACGACCCTATCATAATAGTACCCAAACAACCACAAGCACATCTTCTAGCCTTTCGAAGTAAAACCAGAAAATCTATACACAACCCATGGCTTCTACATGATCCTGAACAATTACCCATCTTTGTCTAGTACCTTTATCTCCTATACTACATAGAATCCGTCCTACTCAATACTTTAACAACCGATGTCGATCGACCTTCCCAAGACCATGTTACCACTTTTTAGGATTTCATAGATGTAAGGCTCACATTACCTATCCATGATTTCTTTGTCAGCCTTTCTCATAGTTATAACTTCCCCCTAGTCTAATTAACTCCTAACTCCATCCGTTTGATGATCGGTTATTTCATACTATGCTTTTTCCATTAAATAGAACCAAATGTGGAATTCTTTTACTTTTGTTACATCTTAAAGCTCCGAAAAGGATTATTCCACCTTTAGAACCACAATAAAGCCCAATTCCTTAGGAACCCATATTCTAAGTTACCTGAGTGGCGAACTAAATTTTTTTTCTTCAAGTCATCCAAACCTTGGCCTTTCATCATGGGTCGTCATAGCACCACCCTTATTCTTGGAAAAACTACCTCATCCTAACTTATTCCCTCAATCTGAGCTAAATATGAAAAATAGATAGCTGATTGGAGCGAAAGACCCTTTGATGTGGTCAAACTCACCACTTCTTTTTGTGCACTCACTCATGTTAGTCTAAGTAGATGACCTTGTTCACCCTTATCCGATCTGACTTTGGTCTGCTTTCATAAATATACACATATTTATTAAACTAGTTTCAGGTACCAGATTTTATATAATAGAGAGCTTATTTTCAACTACAAGGTTAACCAAGAGGATGAAGCCACCTACCATAAATCTGCGGCCTAAACCACATCTAAAACAGTGGACCAGGTCGCACACATAGATAATACGGAAAACCAGCCTCAAAGAAAAGATGACGGGGTCATAAAGAGAGCTTCATACATGCACCCAAACTCACCAGTCTATCAGCAGCCCTCAGACCTACTGAAAACATAGGCATGTGACCTACCTCTTTTCTCAACTATCTGCACCTTCTTCCCCAAAAAGGAAAACCAAAAAATTCCATGCCTCTAATGTATTCATCTTAACTCCCGCCTCTATGCCTAACGTCCTTCTAAGTTTTATAAATCCCAATAAGTTCCTCCCTTACCTTCAAAGTCAAATACTTCCTGCCGAGGAGTTTCAACTCAAGGGTCTCAGCAACTCCCGTCAGATAGCTCTGTTATCCCAACACCTTGCCAATGTAACATCAAATGCACATTTGCTTTATAATATACATATATAAGTTCTTTTCCTCACAATCTTTTATATCAACAGGCCATCCCAGTTTCTTTTAATAGCGAGCAAACTAGACCAAGCCACCCAACTAATGGTGGACATTGATGAGCAAGACAAATAGATGTCATTAACCACAGGCCAGTGGATGAAGCCCAACGAACCAAGCAAGAAGAGTGTGAAGTAGTAGAGGCTAATAAAAGGCAGAGATGACACAACTAGAAGTGGAGATATCGAACAAAGAAAATCAAGCTCATAACTAGGGAAAAGGGATAGGTCGCCATGCCTTCTCGATGAGTGAGGCTGGACACAAATTCCTGGAAGCTTATTGTACCAACCCGCTAGCAGCTTATCACACATCCACAACCTTCCTTAGTAAGATAGGTCCAGAAGTAGGAGATACTTCCAGCTAGCCTTCAACAGGTTCACCGCCCAATTCCTTGCCGCGGACTCTACCTTCTAACCTTCATTATTTAAGGATAAGGAAAATCTTTCCCAATTTAGCTGCAGGAAAGGGGACCTCAACCAGCCCAAGTCGGCAGCTAGGTTGAAAGGTTGTCTAGAAAATGCAGTGAGTTCAGCCATATTGTCATCTGAGTTCACAGTTCCCATGGGTTCCCTGGTACTAGCCCCAAAAGGTTCTGTAGCTAATTTCTCTGCCATCAGGCCATAGCAAACCCGTTAATCTCTTCTCATATTTATTTTAGAACTCGCATCACTCGTTGTAAACCATATAACTATCCTTTTGATTATGAATGACAGGACATGTGGTTTACCATTTTACATTCCTCATGTTTATTTTTCTTTCAATGTTGGAAATTTACTACCTCATTTTCCCTCTCCTTATACAAAATCTATTCATACACATTCTATAAATCCAGCACGTTAGATAAATACCACCTTAAACGTAAGCATGAAACTCGAAACATATAAAACTTATCTGGTCCCTTTACATGCTGATCTTCATAGAACTAAAATAACTCCACATAGCCCGCAATATTGTAGATCAACCCCTTATTTACCTTTCTCATAAGAAGACATGATCACAACTTCGCATATATCATTATTCATATAGTGTAAATCATAACACTCGACTAACATACATAATATATCATTAATTATTATATCCATATAACAGAACCTACAGAAGCTTTACACAGAAAAGTTTTAAAATAGTGAAATTGCCTCCATACTAGGTCTTCTACCTTGAATTGCCTCTTTCTAATCCTTTTGATTAACGAGGCATGTATCTTATTCTTACATCTCTCAACTCTCGCAGCAGCCTTCCCCCGTATTTCATCGACCACCTCTAAGGCTTCTCTACCTAACTACTCATTTCTAGCTAACTACTCATTTACCACCAGATCAAAAGTGGTTACCCGGTGAAACATCCCATACACCAAATTGAAGGGTGATTCCTTAGTAGCAGTTCACAGCGGCGTTCGCTATGCTCATAAGACTGTCTGCAACTCTTCAACCCATAAACCTCCAACTTACTCCAACCTCAACTTGATGCCATATATGATAATCCTGCAGGTGAACTCAACCTTCCCATTAGCCTATGGGTGTGTCATTGATGTAAACTGTTTCATATCTATCCCCTTGCACCAATCATGCATCTTTTTTTCATTTAAATTAGATAACATAACCAGATACTAAAACTCATGGCACACCATACATACAAGAAAATATTATCAAAAAAATCTATTATCGTTTATTCCGTAATATTGGTCACAAATTATGCTTTCACTCATTTAGTAACATAATCAACTGCCACCACCAAGTATTGTTTATATGATGCAAATTTTGGATGAGGTTCTACAATATCAATCACCATTGCACAAACGGACATGTAGAGATCATTAAGATCATATCTTTAGTTGTTCAAATAGTCCAAATAAGGCCCAAAGTGCGAACTTTTATATAGGTACCCATTCATCAAAGAAAAATATGTCGCTTGTCGCTTCCTTAGTAGATACTTGTGCAGTACCTTCTGCGACCTGATTTAAAAAAGGTTCTTATAGGGGTGCGCCAATCTTCCACAACAT
Source organism: Phtheirospermum japonicum (assembly GCA_014905375.1). NCBI lineage: Eukaryota > Viridiplantae > Streptophyta > Magnoliopsida > Lamiales > Orobanchaceae > Phtheirospermum > Phtheirospermum japonicum. The sequence continues at coordinate 1,628,999 of BMAC01000199.1, forward strand.
ATACCTCTGTAATTTTTAGACTACTATCCTACAACTCTATTAAAGTTATTATCCTTGTATGACAACCCCAAACGCACCTGCCATGGCAAGCTGGTCAGCCTACACATTCTCTGACTTAGATAAATTCTTTAATTTGGAATAATTTAAGTTCGTCACCATTTGTTTCACTATCTTCAAGTTCTCTTGTATACATTTTTCTCTTGCCTCAAAAGACCATTGTACTGGCATGCCAATTAAGGATATGTGTATGCCCATAGATGACCTATATCCAAGTCACTAACCATCTTCATGCACTGCGCCAATGCCTCGTACTTTACCTCATTATTAGGAACTTTAAACCCGAACTTTATAGCGTAATACATATTTCTCCCTAAGAACTGGTTAGAACAACCTTGATCCTAGCTCCACTCATCATAGTTGACCCACCTACGTGTACCAACCATGCATTTTCTATATCCACCTCATCCAAACGCATCATCTCCTGCAAGAAATCTGCTAATACTTGTGCCTATATTTTCGCTCGTGACTTATATATAATGACATACTCACAGAGTTCTACCACTCACTTTACCAATCAACCTCACACAATATGCTTGCTTAGAACCTGCTCAAAGCCAAGTTAGTCCTAACCTTAATCCTGTGCCCCAAAAAATAAGGCCGCAACATTCTGGACATGCATATGAAAGCAAATCCCCATTTTTTTCCAACTTCTAATAACATTGCTCTGTCCCACTCAACATCTTTCAAACATAGTAAATATGTTTCTAAGCTCCTACATCCTCTCAAATAAAGGTTGAGCTTACCACCATCTCTCCCACTAATATGTACAGGATGAAATCCTCCCCAAGTATGGGTTTCGTCAACAAAGGTATCTTCGCCAATTATTTTTTTATCAAACTCTCAAAGGCCTCCGCTACTTTTGCCATACATTTAAATTTAGAGCCCTTTCTCAAAGTTCTGAAAAAGGAAAAACCTATCTCTTTCGACCTAAAAATAAACCTGCTAAGACTAGTTATCCACCCTATTAAGACCGGTACATCCCTCACCATGCAAGGTTGAGACATCTCCATCATCGCTCGCACCTTCTTTGGATTCACCTTGATACCCTATATTGTCACTATATTCCTCAAAAACCTCTCAGATCTTACCCTATAAGAACATTTTCTGGGACTTAAATGCATCTCATACTATCACATAATAAAAGAAACCTTCTTTAAGTCTCCCACATGCGACTCCACCTACAATTCATTAAGGGCGGGTTGCCCTAATATGATGTAGTAAGTTGAGTTTTCTCGAATCACCAAAAACTTGAGCTTCTTCTCCACCCAAAGTTCACCTTCCCCTTAAGTCACCACCAAAACTACGTTGCCTTCAGTATTAACTTGCGACCCATTAAATTCATAAACTGGCATTTGCACCAACCTCATCTTCACCTCCACACCCATATGCACTAAACAGTGATAGTACAAAATATTAACTAAGCTTTCGTTATCATAATTACCCTGCGCACATCACAGGTAGCCACCTCTGCTCGTATGGCTAGCGCTTTATTATGTGCAACTTGTAAACCTCATCTCTCTCCTAGCCCAAAATAAACAGTTGACCCCAAAGGTAGTAGTCATAAGTTTACCACTGCGACCTCCGAAGGCTCCGGCCTGGTGGCCTTAGCATGAGCCTTCCTCGCATTTTTGAGTCCCCATCAGTAGGTCCTCCAGAAATCATGTTGATTCTTTATTTATTATTTCCAGTATTCTCCTCCTGACCCTCTTGCACATCTTATCTTCTTACCTGTCCACCTGTCTGCGCCCCTAGGGGCCCTCGGAGGAGGTTTTAGAAGTGATTGACTCTAACCCCGATTCTTATCGTGGTAAAAAACACACTTAAGTGGCCTGCCATGACCAAGTTCTTGGTCTCCTCCTTCAGGTTTCGGCACCTCTCTGTAGAATGCCTAAAATTATTATGGAACCTTCAAAACTATGGCGATTTTAGCTTAGTGGGTAGATCCCTCAATTATGTAAAAAACTCTAGCCCTTAACTCCTTTATTGGCATGAAATTGTCTGGGTCATACACTGTAACTCTCATATCAACCCCAAAATCAGCCCTCCTCATGTCTTCCATTGGTGCGGTGAGCTTATCTTACCGATGTGAATCCCTCCTAGGTTCTGCCTTCTTGGTTAGGGGCCTCTTTGCTTAGTCATCCTCATTGGACAAGCGCAAGTGTCACTCTTCCTCAGATTCCTCCATATGGATATATTAACACTCATATCCAGCACTTCTTCATATGTTAGAGTAGGTCGCTTAACCAACGACTTCCTCAATCCTCTGTTGCAATACTTGAGTCAATGCGCTAGCTTTTATTTCATTTGTCATAGTAGGAACTCCAAGCTACCTCTCGTAAACTTGGAAAAAAAATCCTTCAAGGACACATCCTTCTTTTGTACTATAGGAAATAACAACATGAATTTTTTTGTATGCGTTCTCACGTCAACAAAGTGTGTCAAAAAGGAGGATTTCACCACCTTAAAACTGAAAATTTTTCCGAGAGTGACCTAGTGAGATGAATCCTACACAGGTCTTCGTAAACTAGATAAAAATGCCCAACAGGCAACAAAATCTATATACTGTCGCAATGTTTCTTCTTTCTCAAAATTTGTATGTGTCGGGTGGGATCCGAAAACCCATCAGAGTAAAAGTCCTAATCCTTTATACCCCCATGATAGGCCAGCCTTCAATATCTCTTCTGAAAATGGGTGACCAATACCCTCGCTTGGTCCTACTCTCGTGACCAGATCTTACAAATCTTTTAGTTCCGCTTTCATATCACATATTACATACTCTCGAGGCAGGGGATGACTTTTTATCATAATCCTCCACTACTCTCTCACCTCCCTAAAAGAACACCCATTGATTGGCTAACATTCCCCGAGGTCCCTTGTATTCTTCCTCCTCGTTTTCCTGTTATAGTTCCTCCTCTTTGTCCCATAAGAACTGGTCTTCTCCTTCATATTTTATTCCTCGCTTGGCTGCCTTAAGTGTTTCTAGGCTATGCCTTGATCTTTTACCACACGAGGCAATTATACGACCTCTTTTTGCTCCTCATAGTTTTCCCCATTATTACATCCTCTTTTTCCTCACCACTATTAAGTCTTGTATCCACAATCTTCTACCTCGCAACAAGCAGTATCGCACTGAAAAGTTTTTGTAACATCCCCTTTTTCATGTTAAGGATGTGCTATCCCGATAGCTAATCCCACTCCTCTGCTCCTACCTTCAGAACTCCTCCATTTCTGGATACCTTTGTGGGAAAAAGGTTGATTGTTTGTCCCCATAGCCTCCAGATCTTTCTTCCCATCACCTCCCTATTGTGGCGTTTTGTCTGCAACCTGGTCTTTGGTCTCTGTTTGTGGTATCTAATTGTTTCCAGCATTAACATCCTCATCCTCCTTGCCTGAAAAATTCAGCATGTGCGGCATCACACTTTTTGACTTCATAGTTTGGTTTTTCACTCATATCTTTCGCACAACGACTCGATGACAATCGTATTCCAGCAAACGGTGCCACTTGATGCGACCAAAAAGATTTTCTCACTATGAAAGAGTTTGGATCGCATCCAAATGACTTCCTTAAACCATGAACTCTTGCAAAAAGAAAAAATGGCTTACTTAAGTTAGTCAAGCACCTCAGGAGAAAACAACACCTCCACCACAAATACAAAAGGCATAATTTATCTATAGAGACACTTGTTGTGCATTAAGTTAGATGATGCTAACTTTATAATGTTGAAACAACAAGCATATACTGCAATAAAAGGCTATGGGCTTGAGCACTTCATCAAAGGAGATCTACTAGAATAGGAGAGGATGGTGATGTGATAAGATGATTAACTAAACTCATTGAATTCTGAGTTCATCAAATAGCCGAGGCAAGAATAGATCCCAGTGGATGTTGTTAACATTAACTGAAGGTATACTTGTTAATGTTGTTGGTTTAAACACATTAAAGGAGATCTAGCATGCTTTAGAAACTAATTTTAGTAGTCAATATAGAGCTAAGGATATGCAGTGTAAGATTCAACTAAACAATGTCAAAAAGGGAAATTTGATTATGAGATAATATTTGAGCAAATTAAAATCTTTTTTTGATAGGAAAAGGTTTAAGTGAACAAGATTATATCTTGTAGGATGTAAATCTGTAATGGTCTCAGTATCTTCTAGAATAGAGTCTTGGAGCTTAGTTGACATTCAAACACTGTATTAAGCTACTATGAGTCCAGACTTCAGTCTTCAATTTAATCTTTGAATCAATTCGGTGTCAGTATTGATGGATCACAACCTATTTCTAATGTTGTCAATTAGCAAAACTACATAATTTATTTACATCCACTATAGGCAATCAGAATCAGTTAGAGGGAGGGGTAGGAACAATAGATGCGGATACATAGGAGGTAGAGGAGGTAGATCACATAACTTTTTGCCACTTTTGTGAGGGCAATGGGATGTTAGTATAGATATGACTTCAGCTACACTGGTGAAACACCTAATTGTTCTCCCAATTATCCTGGTAATCAGTAATCTGGAAATAATGCAACCTTTAATAATAATAGAATTCTAACTGATCATATGGCTCAAATTCCTCCTAGCTCCTCCCAGTATGATGATTAAATTGATCAGTTCTGGTATCCTAACTCTGGTGCATTTAATCATGTGTGCATTGACCTTAGCAATATTACCATAACTTTTGAATACCATAGAGATAGCAAAATGCGTAGGGGAAATGGAGCGGATGAGACTATCACTAATATTGGTAACATTACACTCAAATTCTATATTCCTTATTATGATAGAATTTTTACAATCAAAAAGTTGTTACTTGTCCCTAATGTCTCTAAAAACTTTCTTAATATCTCTGAATTTGCTAAAGATAACAATATTTTCTTTGAATTTCATCCCATATTTTATCTTGTCAAGGATCAAGCTTCTCAGGCCTTACTCCTCAAGTGAAATCTTAAAGCTGGTCTCTATCAGTTCAGCATGAAAAGCCTCAAGCCAAATGCAACTCTCATTCACAATCATCATCACACCCAGTCAAGACTACATCACTCTTCAGCTATTTTTAATGTTAATCTCAATAAAAACCATAGAGTTGATATTTGGCACAAAAGACTAAGCCATTTCCCATGATATTATAGCCAAAGTACTCAAGTATTTAATCTTTTTTTTCTAATTAAATAAAGTATATTTCTACTTTATGTGCACCATTTATGATTTCTAAATCTATACTTCATCTGATCACAATTACAAACCTCTTGAGCTCACACACTCAGACCTTTGGGGTCCATCACCTGTGAAGTCAAGAAATAGTTTCTTATAGTATATATGCTTTATTGATCACAATAGTATATTCATATTGATATATCTACTAAAATAAAAGTCTGACACTTATCCAGCCTTCCTGCACATGAAAGCCCCTGCTAAAAATAAGCTAATTACAAAATAAATCTATCCAAAATGGTGGGGTAGGGAATCAAATCCTTAACTAAACTTTTTGATGATCAAGGCATTCAACATAAAGTTTCATGTCTGGGTGGGGAATCAGATCCTTAACAAAAAATTTTGATGATCAAGGCATTCAACACAAAGTTCCATTTCCTTACACCCCACAACAAAATGACCTAGCTAAGAGAAAGCATAAGCATATTTTTAAAATGGGATTCTCTCTACTCGATCTGTACTACAGCCTGCCACCTCATAAACAAAATTTATAGTAAAATAATCTCCTACAACAATCACTTAGAAACTCCGTTTGGACACATACCTGACTACATCAATCTCATAGTCTTTGGATGACTCTATTATCCCCTTACCAGACCATATAATAAACAGAAACTTCATTTTAGATATGATCCTAGAAGAATCCCTTAAAACATAATTTTTGGTGGAACATTTCATCAATCTCTAAAAATGTGTCATTTGATAAAAATATTTCCCTTAGTCCAATAATTCTTCATTACAAAGCCACTCACTCGGTTACGTCAAACCACTCCACATATAAAAATACATCCTCCCGCAATCCAAACACCTTTCACAGACATCATCATACTTTATCCACCTCAAATGATGCTCTCTCCTCACATCATTCCCCTGATCACACTCATGTACACATTTCTAATCAATACCATCCATTCAATCACTCACACCACTAAGCTCAGTCATATCAGTCTCATCAAACACCTAACTCTCATTCTCAAAGCACAAACTCCATTATCCCACTCTTTGTTCAGTTATCAAACATTTGGTCATACTCATTTGTCTCTTGCTCCTAACATCACTGATAGGTCTAATGGTGACATACCACCTGAGATAGTTAATCAGAACCTCATGATTACAATATCTAGGGCAGGCATACAAACCTAAGACTACTTGACCAATTCTACATAATAGGTCCCATAAATGTTCATCAAGCTCTCTCTAATTCTACTTGGAAAAAGTTATGTAGACTGAGTACTATGCTCCAGTTTATAATCACACATAGAATTTAAAGTATTTACAATCTTGTTGGTTGAAAATGGATCTTTAAGATTAAAAAACATGCAGATGGAATAGTATCAAGATCAAAAGATTTCTGGTTTCTCAAGGGTTCTCTTCAAAAGCTGGAATCTTTTTTCAGGAAACTTTTAGTCATGTAGTCAAACTAACCACCATCAGAGTTATTTTAAGCATGTTAGTTTCTTATAGTTGGAGCATCAAGCAGCTTGATATTAGTAATGCTTTCTTACATGGACATTTAGAAGAAAATATTTGCATGAACAACCACCTAGCTTTAGGGGGTGGGGGGACACTACTACAGAAAACCCCCAACAGCATCGGTTGTTTTTGCAAATAGGCATCGGTTCTACAACCGATGTCTATTAGACCGATACTAAAAACTGGGACTTTAGGCATCGGTTCTACAACCGATGCTAATAACTGACATAAGCATCGGTTGTTCGACCAAAACCGATGCCTAATCTATACATTAGGCATCGATTTTGGTCAAATAACTGATGTCTAATGTATAGATATAGACATCAATTTTGTCAGATACCGATGCTAATAATTGACATAAGCATCGGTTGTTTGACCAAAACCGATGCCTAATGTATAGATTATGCATCGCTTTTGGTCAAACAACCAATAACTTATGTATAAATATAGACATCGGTTTTGTCAAACAACCGATGCTAATAATTGACATAAGCATCAGTTGTTTCACCAAAACCGATGCCTAATCATGGATATAGACATCGATTTTGTCAAACAACCGAGTGGTTATGGAAATATACCCGCAATAGCCTTCATGCTTAATCATAATCGTCTCATGCAAAGTATTGGTTAGGTTTAATTCGAGAAGAACAAAAATAAAATGGCCAACAGAGCCATTAACAGAGTGATAAAATAGCAATTGAGACCAATTAGAGTGATAAAATAATACTCACAGACGTCTCATCGACCAAAATAGATGGTAATTTCTTCTCTTTCTCAATAACAACACCATTAGCAACTGCAACAACCCCATCAAATTCTGGCCTGAATTTCCGACCACCAACAATTCGCCGCAAAAGTATGACAAAAAATAAAAACAAAATTTTGACCGCCAGTTGTCCGCCTCGTGTTGAAAATCTGAAAATTCGATTATTTGCAAACCATACATAATTGGAAAGCCCATTTTAGGAGGTTCTCAAAGGCATCTTCTGATCATAGTACAATAAAAAAATTAAACATCATAAAAATAAAAATTAAGAAAATCCTAGTAGCCGAATAAAATGATAAAAGCAAATTACCTCCGAGCAAACTCTGAATTACAAGATTAGCAACAACAAAGTGAAGATCTGAATAAGAACCCCAATAAATAAAACCAAACTCGTACATAAAAATTGAAAGGTAAATGTCATACCGAGAGAAAGGGAGCCCAGATTCTCAAAGGAGAGAGATATTTTTTCCAAATCTTGTAGGGAGTTTGCTTTAGTTGAAGAACTACCTTTTACGGAGATGGAATCGAGTGTGTTCATTGTACCTGACAAGAAATCCCGGTTTAGCAGCAACAACGTTCAGATCTGAGAAAGAAGCAAGGGAAACCCAAAAAATACAACCGACTCGTTTCAGATCGCAAGAAAGGGGAGATTCCTTACTGTCATTAGGGAAGATGATTTTCTCTTTTCTTCGATCCGAGACCAGTAGTGTTTTCATATATCGTCGGGTGATCGATTTCTTCTTATTTTCATTGAAAACTGAAGACATAGTTGCCGGGGTTCGATTTTTTTAGAGGCGATGTTTAGCAAAATATAGATTGAATAGGTTCACGCCTTCTAATTTAACATATGCATCGGTTCTAAATCAACAATCGATGCTCATATTTAATTATAGGCATCAGTTGTGTTGACTAACCGATGCCTATTTATTTTAATAAAAATTTAGATTTTTTTTTATTATTATAAGCATCGGTCGTATCTGAACAACCGATGCAAATAAATCTTCCCGCACTATTATAGGCATCAGTTGTTTGGTAAAACCGATGCATATAACTTTTATTTATTACAAAAAACCGCGCGATCATAGGCATCGATTTCTGTTTAACAACCGATGCCTATAACTTTTTTTAATTATAAAAAAGACCCCGCGCGACACTAGGCATCGGTTGTTTACTATAACCGATGCCTATACCCTCGTTCCAATGACATTTTTTGTATTAGTGGAATGAACCGGTGTGTAAGCTGACTAAAGTTATTTATGGATTAAACATGTTTCCAAAGATTGGTACCTCACCTCAAAATCAAACAAGTTCTTTCTCACATGGGATTTTCCAACTATAAAGCTGATAGCTCAATCTTCTGTAGAACTGAAGACACAATTAAGATATTTCTACTGATATATGTACATGATATATTGATCAATCAAAATATCAACTCCCACATTGCAGAAGTAATCAGGCAACTTGGGAACGTATTTTCTCTCAAGGACATATGTAAATAATAACTTCTTAGGAATTGAAGTCTCTTACACTTCTGATGGTTTGAATCTAAGTCAAGTACAAAACATCAAGGATTTATTTTAGAAAGTAAACATGGGAAAATAAAATAGTTGCCCCACTCCCATGGTGTCTACCTCAAGACTATCAAAGTGTCAGGACAATCTCATAATTGATGGAAAATATGCAGGAGCATTATGGGAGCATTACAGTATGTGATAATCAAAAAACATGAAATTACACTCAGTGTGAATAAAGCTTGTTAATTCATGTCATCACCATTGGAGGAACAATGGGAAGTTGTGAAAAGGATACTTAGATACTTAAAAGACACAATGAATTATGAGAACACTTTAGACAATCCAATCACATGTTCTTAACAGGATTCTCTAGCTCTGATTAGGTAAGTGACCAGATGATAGGAGGAGTGTTAATGGATATTACATCTTCCTTGGCCCCAATATACTTTCATGGAGTTTGAAGCTGCATTCGGTTTCTAAAAGTAGCACTAAAGTGAGCTATAGAAGTTTTGCTTATGCAACTGCATAAATCCCTTGGCTGCAATATCTGCTTAGAGAATTGGGACTTAACAACAGATATACTACTAGATCTTGGGTAGATAATTTGAGTACAATTGACTTGGCATCAAATACTATTCTCCATGTTATAACAAAGCACATTAAATTGGATTTCCATTTTGTTAGAGAAAATGTGGCATCAAAATCAATTCAAGTATGCTATGTTCCTTCAGCAAATCAAGTTGCAGACATTCTAACCAAGCCCTTAATCAAACAATCCTTCTCTAGGCTAAGGCAAAAAATTTGAGTTACTTCTTTAGGCTCGCTGAAATTGAGAGGGGGTGTTAACCACGGTCAAACTTAACATGGTTCTGTTGTAGTCCAAGAGCACAATTGCAACCCAACTACAATTAGCAATGAATCTCTATTTTCACGTGCTGCTCCATCTATAGCTAAGGCATAGATAGTACGATGTGTGTTGTAGGTGTTATCTGTGACCCTAGTAGTAGAGTGCATATGTATCGATCTTTCATTAATATAAACACGCTGAAATGTGCAAAAATATACACATCTTTGTCTTGTTAAACATGTCTACTTAATTTGTGAGTTTTGTATTTTATCTCATTCACTTTCACTATCCGCATCCGTGAAATGTCTGGCACACATACGGGGTCCAAAAGTATGATTTTGTGCTTCATAAATGACAATTGTATCATTCGGTCATATCAGTTACTATGTCTTATAACTTATAGGGGTTGACGAAACCAAAAATATAAAAAAACTTTGATCTTAATACGTTTTTTGGTTGCAAAAATATTTCGGCATCCAAGGGAGCTTAGAGATGATATATGATGCACTCGATTCTTTTTGTGTGACGGTATATGTATGGTGAGATGATATATGTACATTTTATACTACGAATATGGGGGAAAGTGTAAGCGGGCGCAGTCGAGTCCGATCGGTGAGATTCTTAGTCGCGTCCCGTCGAATATAAATATGTATGTTTTGTGCGATTAATATTCAAAACACATATATAATCAATATCAAACATACGCATTAATCACATAAAAAATCATATTTATCACACAAAACACATATATTCATCACATATAACATGCATAACTAACTAGCAACAAAACATCGATATATATACCATGACACATAACATACATGTTTATTATAAATAATATTAAAATAAGAATCAAATTCACCATTCACGGTGCATTTAAGTGCATGGTATAAATTGTCATTTATTTCGCCTTTCAATATTAAAATTGAACCGAATTAGAATTTTGAGGTCAAGATTAGGCCCACCATGACCAATATTATTGCCTAAAAGTTTTTAGGACCAAAATTGTAGCCCTGATAGTGGTACAAATTTTAAAATTAAGCCACATATTTACATGTGATGTGGATGCTGTCCTTTTAAATGCACTTATTAAAAGCTAGGCAATTGAACTAAAGATATTACTAGTTATTAGAGATGGAAAGGTAGTGATGCCTTTTACAGTTCTTGCGTGTGAAAGCCTGATTTTGGTTTAAAGGCCAACATTACTGAATAATTACTCAACCGCCCCACAAAATACACTCTAGGCGTGTAGACTATGGCAAAACTTTAATGAGTGAACGTGTGAACTTGTAATTTGTGGGTTGATCATTTTCAGTTCAAGTAGTTTTAGATGAATTGTAATGTTGGTGGGGCTATAGTAATGTATTCATGCAGTAAGTCGCCGTGAAGTTGATGCTCATTTATAACATGAATAGTAAATTTTACATTGAAACATAACATTGAACAATATTTTACTATTTTAGGCTTAATTATTGAATGTTATTATATATAATGTTGTTATACTAAATTCTACATTGCACTCTATTGGTTTAGAACTTTAGATTGGTTGAAATCGAATACGTATGAGTTAAAGTGAAGATGAGATATTATTTACATACTTTGGTTTTTTTTGTCAATGGAGAATAATACACACACAAAAGTCCATGACCTAAACAAAAATGGAGTCCGTGGCGTGAGAAAATAAGACTAGTGGGGTGGAACTTCAAAAATATATATAAATAAAAGTCATGCAAGCTCACTATTACTTTTTAATATGTGCTTAGAAGATTATAAACATTGTTCTAAAATTTCCCACTTAGATCTGATTAGTTTCCGTTTAATCGCTTATATTTTATTAGGCGATAGTTTAAAATTCATCATTTTTTCCCCTTTTAATTTGTTTTCACCACTTTTTCAGGATCGGAAAAACAATTGCCGAAAGATCCTGAACAAAAATAAACGAGCCTTGAGCTAGTAATAAATTTTTTTTACTGCTCATGATTCATGAATCTCCTAATCGCGCAAATACCCGTGTTGTTATCAAATGTTCAAATAAATAAAGCAAAGGCTTGAATTAAAATACTTTGAAAAGGTGATGACAACTGAAAAGTAGATAGAAATTCTTGCAGAGGAAAGTACTTGTGTGCCCCTACAAAATATAATAAATAAATAAATAAACAAAACAGAAAAACAAACATTGCATTGCATTGCATGCCCTCTTTCCCTGACATAATTAATATTCTGCTTTTTAACACCTTTTGGCTTTTGTTGCTGTTCTTAATTTCATTAAAATCCGCAAATGGTAAAAACAAACAAACCTGTTGCCTCTCCATTTTTTCCACGAATTCTTCTTTTCCATTATTACTATTTTCTTAATCCTTCTACCGGAAATAAAAAAGAAAAAGGTTCTTTGATTTATTGTCTTAAAAAGAAATTGTGATGTTATGGCATCATCCCCAGTTATCATAGTTATTTGTTTTGTGATTTTTATGCTTTTGTGTTTATTGGTCATATCATCATCATCATCCCCTTTTAGAGAGAGAGGGATGGATGAAGAAGGGTCATATTTTCTATTAGCGTTGAATTTCCAACACACCCTTTTTCAATTTTGCGCATTTAAAAACTAACCCACAAAACAAAACACATATAGATAGATAGATATAGAGAGAGAGGAAGAAGAAGAAGAAGAAAACCGGAGAAATGTAGAGAGAGAAATCCGAAACCAAAGTCATCCATTATTCATAACTCTTATCTATTTTCCCAAATCACTGTTAAAAATAAAATAATACTAAATATTATCTGGAGACCAAAACCATGAGAGCAGGATTAAACACCATCCAGCAGACCCTCACCCCAGAAGCCGCCGCCGTGCTAAGCCAGTCCACAGCCGAAGCCGGCCGCCGCAACCACGGCCAGACGACGCCGCTCCACGTGGCGTCGGCGCTCCTCTCCTCGCCGTCGGGGTACCTCCGGCAGGCATGCATCCGGTCCCACCCCAACTCCAGCCACCCGCTCCAGTGCCGCGCCCTGGAGCTCTGCTTCAGCGTGGCTCTGGAGCGGCTCCCGTCGGCTCAGACCACGGCCAACCCGGAGCCTCCTCCGATCTCCAACGCCCTCACGGCGGCTCTCAGGCGCGCCCAGGCCCACCAGCGGCGCGGCTGCCCCGAGCAGCAGCAGCAGCCGCTCCTCGCCGTGAAGGTCGAGCTCGATCAGCTAATCGTATCCATACTGGACGATCCCGGCGTGAGCCGCGTCATGCGAGAAGCCGGCTTCTCGAGCCCAGCCGTTAAAGCCGCCATCGAGCAATCGCTAACCAGTCCCAGCTCGAACGCCCATCATCAGCGTCATGGTCATGTGGGGCCCTATTATTTGCAGCAGGGGCCCAATGATGAAATAAACAAATTGCTGGAGATTATGATGCGAAGCAAGAAAAGGAACCCAGTCTTAGTCGGTGATTTCTTAGAGCCAGAGGCAATTGTGATAGAATTACTGAAGAAAATAGAAAACAAAGAATTTGGGTTTCTCAAGAATGCTCGACTTGTTTCGATTGCTAAAAATTGGGCACCATCAAAGATCAAGGAGTTGGGGAATGTGATTCAGAGCTTGATTGGGGCCGGCGGGGTGATTATTGATATGGGCGATTTGAGATGGCTTGTGGAGCAGCAAGACCAGCTGCAGGGGAGGGCCACGGTGGCGGAGATGGCCGTGTTGTTGCCGAGACTCGCCGGGAATAATAGTAATAATAATAAGGTTTGGTTGATTGGGACTGCAAGTTGTGAGACTTATTTGAAGTGCCAGGTTTATTATTCCACCATGGAAAATGATTGGGATTTGCAGCCTGTGCCGTTGCCTTCCAGATCGCGGATTTTTCCTAGGTATTACTTTTTTATTTTTTTAGTATATATAACTATTTTGAATTCAGATATATTATGCTAGATTAAATTCAGATTGTTTAGAAAATATTGTTCTCTACTTGGTTTAAAGATCTAACGTGTCTCTGTTTTTTGATATTTTTTTATAGACTTGGGACTGAGAGATTTTCAAGCAATCCGGTGGAGCTACTAAATCCAGTGAAGGCTATTCAAACTCCATTGCCTGCTGCTTTAACAAGTCGATTGTCCGAGAACACGTATCCTTCTCAAAGAACCAATTTATGCCCTCAATGCTCAGAGAATTACGGAAAGGAGCTCGCAAAACTCGAATCTATCGACAAGTCATTATCCGAAGCCAAACATATGGCCACTCTGCCACAGTGGTTGCAAAATGCCAAACTCAATGCTACCGATTCTAAAACAGCTGATCAATCACAAGTATGCTTCATTCGACTTTTAAATTGGAACGATCAAATATAATTAAGAAAAATGAAAACTCATTTTATTGTTCGTACAGGAGAAGGATCGCAGATTTATTTCCAAGCAGAAAACTGACGAATTGCACAAGAAATGGACAGATACGTGCTTGCACCTTCATCCAAACTTTCATCAGACGAGCCGTGCTGACATACTTTCTCTACCAACTCTGTCCATGACGAGCTTCTACGATCCCAACTTTCTGACACGCCCGTTTTTTCAGCCCAAGTTGCCGACCAATACTAGCCCTCCGTCAAGTCCCGTGCGTACCGATCTTGTTCTTGGACGGAAAGGGACGGACGAGAAACTTACCGACGATCAGTCTAAAGATTTCCTGGGCTGCATCTCGTCCAAGCCGCAAACCAAGCTGCTCGATAAGTTCGCTAACGCTTTGGATGCTGATACGTACAAAAAGCTCCTCCAGAGGCTCATGGAGAAAGCGTGGTGGCAGGCGGAGGCAGCCTCGGCGGTCGCGTCGGCCGTCACACGTTGTCAGTTGGGCGGTGGGAAACGTCGATCAAGGGGGGATATATGGTTGTTGTTCGCGGGTCCCGATAGATCCGGGAAGAAGAAGATGGCGTCGGTGCTGGCAGAGCAGATTTGTGGGGCCAGTTTGATAACGATATGTCTCGGCCCGCGGCGGGACGATGATGAATTGAGTCTGCGTGGTAAGACGGCAATCGATCGTATTGCGGAGGCGGTTCGGAGAAACCCGTTGTCGGTTATTATGCTCGACGGTGCGGATGAGATGGGCGCGCTCATCCGGGGAAGTATAAAACGGGCAATCGAGGGAGGGAGGCTGACCGACTCGTACGGCCGTGAAGTGAGTATTGGGAATGCTGTCTTCGTCCTCATGGGGAATTGGTCAACGAATAATAATAATAATAATAATAATAATAATAATAATAATAATAATAAAGTTGCGAGAGATGGTCACGTAGAAAGTGGGAGCTGGCAATTAGGGCTAGTGGTAAGAGAAAAGAGTGCGAAACGGCGCGCGAGTTGGTCGCATGATGGAGACGAACGAACGCGGAGAGTGGGGCCCGTCGGTCTCTCGTTCGACCTTAATCTTGCTGTGGGTATGGAAAACAAGTGCGATAGAACGGACGGATCGCACAATTCGAGTGATGTCACCGTCGATCACGAGGACGAGCTAAGCGTTAATGTGAACCGAGACTTGTCGATTATTACGTCGGTGCCCCGCGACTTGCTCGACAGTGTGGATGAGTCGATAGTGTTCAAATCCTTCGACTCCGCTTTTGTCCTACGGGAGATCAAGAAGACGATAGCTGTGAAATTCTCCACGATCGTGGGTGATGAGGATTCGTCGCTAGAAGTGGACGATGGTGTCTTGGAAAAGATCCTAGGAGGGCTATTGCATGATCGGACGAGTCTAGGAGAATGGATTGAAAAGGTTTTGGCGCCGAGCTTCGATCGAATTAAGGGACAGATACCACCGTCTGATGAGCGGAGTAGCTTTGTTGTTCGTCTTATGGTCGATTCGGATTCGGAATCCGGCCAGGGCAGTGGAGATTGGTTGCCTAGTAGCATCTTAGTATGAGGCCATGTTGAGATTAATATACATAATACAATTGATATTTCTGATTTTTTGGTGGGCTCAGGTGTAAATATGGCAACTTTTGTCGAGGACTAAATAGTAAAGATATCAAAGAAATGAGGAACCTTTGAGGTTGAGATGTTGATGAATTAACCTAATCTTCAACGCTCACTTTTTTTACATTTTATATTTGGCCTTTTGTTTTTTAATTATTATGATCATTATTGTTTTGTTTATAATGTGTCGTGCAAGTAAATATTATGATCAGGGTGCTTTTTTGAGTGACGTGTGAGGGCATTATTGTCAGTTGGGCTTGTGAATGGATGAGGTCTGTCTGAAGCTTTGATTCAGTGTCGGACAGGACAGTAAAAGTTGGTGGAGGATGAGCAATAGTCGTACAAATGACGGTCAAAAATGAACTTTTTGGTTTGTTTATTTTGGTCGAATGTCACGTGGTCCCGGTTTAGTCGATGGTTAGGTATAAATTTCAGGAGACACGTTTCTGCGTGTCATATACTTAGGGTGGGAACAAGTTGAATTTCTCGTATTAGACATTTTAACTAAGTCACTTATTATACCGAAAATGTGCAGTATTCAATGTACCGAGAATTTCACTGATACGGGTATGGGATACTGATACGATACGATATGGGTACGCAGATACTGTCATGTGTTAAAAATTTTAGTATCTTTTCGGATTTTAGATATTTTGGTATGTCGTTGTATCAAATTTTAATGATGTAGCAAACGTTTTTTTAATTTTGATTGTTGTATTCGAGAAATGTCCTATGTGGTTTTAGGTTGAAAGAATCTTAATTCACTAGTTTGTAGTCAATAAAATTCAAATTAATTAAATGTATTTTGTGGAGATGTAAATAAATATAAGAGTTCTAATAACTCGAAACTTACAACACACGAATACCTACTCTAGCGAAAAAGAATTAAAGCATAATTTAATTCTGATAATATATAAGATAACTACCAAATAAGATAAATATTAAATATTTCTTAAATAATTAATATCTACTAAACATAGACAAAATAAATTGTAGGAGATAAATCTTCTTTTTAATTAAAACACATATATTATTAAAAAAGAAGAAAATCGTCAACACAAACACAAATCATGACGTCTTTCTTAACTAAAGACATTTGTTCAGGCCTCGTTAAAACTTCATGAGGTATACCCACCCTTGTGGGAGAAACCTTTGTAAAGAAAAGAGTACTCAAAGCGACAAAAAACGCTAAAAGCCACAAGCCGGCTAGAAATTAAATCAAGCTACAATCTATAAAGTAGCACTATCAGGGTCCTCTGCCAAACCGAATTTAAGCTGTCACACGAAGGGCTGAAGTAATTATCGTGATGAATGAAACATCGTTTTACCCGAAATCTCATCGTTCACCAGATCTAAGAGAAATACCGGGGGCGACGTAAATCGATTGTAACGAGGAGAATCGGATTTGGAAAGCGCATCAGCAATGCGATTACCTTCTCGATAAACATGTAAAACCATGAACTCAATCGAGGTGGTGAAGAAGAGAACCCGTCGCCATCGAGCCAGGAAGCGCCAAGGGACATTCAGACAACGCTTCACAAATAGGTCCACCACATAAGTAGAGTTGGGTTCCAGATAAATCCATCTCCAACCTCTAAGATCAGCCTCCTCAACCGCAATAGTCGCGGCCTATATCTCTGCCTCGAAGGCAAAACCCTGACCAAGCGATCTCGAAAAACCACCTTTCATAAAGCCCCGACAAGTACGGAATATACCCACCGAGATGCACTCGTCGGGGCAGCCCAGGGCACAGCCATCAGTATTCACCTTATTCCAGCTAGGTGAAGGGGGCAACCATATCACAGGGGAGAGGGTGAGCGGAGGCTTGGGCCTACCACACACACCTAATTTGCGCAAACAAATCAGGTCAGAGACAATATTAGACACCGTGCCATGATCCAGAGCGGAGGACTCCAAAATAAGCGAGTGAATGAGAATGAGAGCCGCCGTGGTAGAAGGAAGAACTCCATTGTAGATGTAATTACACCGAAGGTGCCAAATCGCCCAAATCGCCGAGATGAATACAACCTTCCACAAAAATAGTACATGCGCACTAAAACGACAGTCAATAGCTTAAACACAAAGATTAGCAAACCACCTGAGAGGGAGAGACGGATGTCGAAAGTATCGTCGATCCAGCTCCAAAGGTGACGCGCAAAATGACAATCTATGACAATATGGTCAACCGACTCAGAGCTTGCAAAGCACAAACAACAAAAAGAGGGACCAATGAACCCCTGCCTACGGATCACGTCAAAGACACCGAGCCGATTAAAAATCGCCTCCCAAACAGTGATAGAACGCCAAGTAGGAATATGAGAAGACCAAATACAACTGCCCCACCGGACTTTAAGGAATTTCTGACGGAGATGGTCGTATGCAATATTAGCAGAGTATATCCTTTACGGGAGATAGACCTAATACGCTTATCCTCGTTGTGAGGGACCATGGGAAACCAAAGGATATCAATGATGCTGTCAGTATAAGTGGCGAGGAGGATCTCAGTGAAGTGTCAAACCCCAGAAGAAGTAATCCACGACAATCTGAGAAAAGCGAGGCTTAAGATCTCAAGAATACCAATTGCAGATAGCAATGGAGTAACCGAGCCAGTTATCCCACCAAAAGCTAACCCGAGAGTCGCTGCTAGAAATCCAATGAGAATTCTCCAAAATGTTAGTAGCATGACCCCTAATGCCTCCCCAAATAGAAGAAGAGACATGAGCTCGAGGGTAACCATTCGTCGTAAAGAAGCGCTCACGGAGAAGACGAAAGGAGTAATATCCTTATTAAGCAGTTTATTTGCAAATTTGAAGAGGAACGAAGAATTGGTCATGGTGATCAAACGGATACCAAGGCCGCCTTCCTCACGAGGGGCACAATAGCAAGCCCAGTTAATGGTACAACGCTTATGCTTAGAAATATTGCCTGACCAGACCGAATTTCTTATAGCAGTCTCAAGCTTGAGAAGAAGCGAGGTCGGCCATTTGAGGATGAGCATAATGAGCACCCTAGTTCTAGTAATAACAGAGTTAACAAGGCAAATACGACCTTCCAGAGACAAACCCTTCCAAAGTCCAGACTTAGCCAGAGTCTTAACGAGGATCGGGCGAAGATGAGTAGAACGAGGTCTTCCGTGAAACATCGGAACGCTGAGATAAGAGGCCAGAAGCTAGCCCACAGAGAAACTAGAGACCTGACAGATACGTCTAATAACTGTAGGGATTACCATGGAACCAAAGTAGATCTTAGATTTCTCCAGACTGAGAACCTGTCCGGAGAAATCCCCGTAACTACGGAAGATGTCCAATATAGCCCGAGCATTAGGGGTCGAAGCATGGTTCATAATAAGGTTATCAGCGGCATAAAGAAGTCAAGTTGGGAAGTAAAGAGAGCGAAAGGCATGAAACAAAGAGATCGTACCGCAGTCTGCAGCGAAATAGAGGGCACGGGCAAGGGCTTCCTCCGCGATGCAAAATAGAAGAGGAGAGAGAGGGTCCCCCTGGCGGACACCCCTTATGCAACTAAAATAGCTCGAAAGGCTACCATTAAGGAGCACCGAAACACGAGCAAAGTGAAGAATGGTCTCAACCCACCCAATAAAGATAGTGGAAAAATCGAAGCGACGTAAGACCGCAATCAAAAATCCCCAATCCAGGGTATCAAAGGCTTTGTGAATGTCGATCTTCATGATCATATTCTTGCCGAAGGTATGGGAGGTAAGGTGGTTAAAGCCTCAGAGGAAACTATGATACAGTCGTGAATATGGTTTCTCGGGATAAAACCGAATTGGAAATTCGAAATCACATTACCAATGATAGCGCCAAGACGGGTAGCCATTATCTTAGTAATGATCTTGAAGGATAAGTTACATAGAGCGATCGGGAAGAGATCTTCTACCCAAATTGCCCCTTAACTTTCGGGATGAGGATCATGAAACTGGGGTTGAAACCAGTAGGAAGAGAGGAGAAATCAAAGAAGTGACGGACTACCAAAAAAAACATCTTGTCCGACAATATCCTAACACTAGTGTTCGACAAGGAGTACTCCTTGAAGAAATGTCCATTAAAACCGTCAGGACCAGAGGCATTACTAGGGGTGAGAGAAAAACAACCTCACGAATCTCCACATCACTCGGAGTAGCAAAAAGGAAAAGATCAGACTAAGAGTCAATGGCCGGGTGCAGGAACCCATCAATCTAATCAGGGGTCGAAAAGGGTGGCTGGCAAAGAAAAGATCCGAGAAGAAGAAGATGATCTTACATTGAATTGCATCAGGGGAGTGGCTGACCATTTCATCAATCAAAATAAAGGTGATGGAGGATTTCGTGACTCTAGTTTTAATACTCCAGTGGCAAAAAGTCATGTTACGATCGCCATCAGTGAGCCACTCGGCCCGGCTCTTCTGCCAAAGAACACTAGCCTGAGTATCGGCAGCAAAGAAGTCTGAACCTGAACTCGATGTTAGCTTCTGAATACCCCGAGTCCAAGCAAGGATATTGTAAATCCATAAGCTCCGCATGAGTCGCCTCCACTCGACGATGAACATTACCAACTATCTGAGCGTTCCACTCTCTAAGAGCTCCGCAAAGGTATCTCAACTTAGCCATTAGAAAAAGAATGGGGTTAGTATCCTGGAAGGGAGAGTCCAAGCCGTGATGACGAGGGTACGAAAGCCAGGCTGGGAAGTCCAAAATTTTTTAAAACAGAAAATCCGAATGCCCGAAGAGATGTTCAAATCTCTAGCACACTCGATAAAGATAGGATGATGATCGGAGCGAGTGCGGGGAAGGAGAAGATCAGAGATCCACTCGCACGCGAGGGGCACATCGACAGAGTGGATCACATGATCAAGACGGGCAAAATGTAACTCAAAGTGGCAATGGCTAATTCTAGTGAAAAAACCACCATGAGTGGAAACTTGCAAATACCCACCAACATCTAAGAATCTTCGAAAATCAGCACAAGAGGAGGTATTAGGAGGGTTGCCTCCATAACGCTCGTGGGCACCCAGAACAGCGTTAAAATCCTCGATAATCAAAAAATGTGGTAGATGATGGCTTAAGACATCTCTCCAAAGAGTGAAACGCTCCAAAGCCGCATTATGAGCATGAAAAGAACCAAGTTGGAAAACGAGATCCCCGAAGGTGGCCCGGAGGATGATAACCTGATCTAAAGAGAAAAGAGTCATAGTAGAGGTAACAATAGATCTCGCGAAAACCCAGATATCCGGGATTCCACTGCTGTGAGAATTTTCAGCAATAAGGGTGAGATCAAGGGAACGCCAAAACGAGTCATGGATTCTAGAGTAAGAGACCATTTGTTCCATAATAGTAAAAAAAATCAGGGCGGTGAACCCGACAGAGCTCCTTAAGGATTAAGCGAGAGGCAGAGTTACTAATCCCCCGAATATTCCAAAAGAGGCAATGCATTAAATGGATGTGTAGGGGGAGGGGTGGCGATTCCCCTATTCATTTGATCAAAATGTGATAGCTCGTTTTCAAAAGCTAGCATCAACGTCATCAAGAGTGAACTCATGAGAGGGATTACTCACTTTGACCTTGTACGTCGCACTTTGAAGAAGTGAGTTGGAAGCAGTGTAGGGTCATAGATAGAGAGTGTATGATCATTCGGATTCGTAGGGGTCGGACAAGTGGAAGAGTTAGCCCCAATGATCAGGGCTGGATGAGAAATTATTGCCGGAGTGCTAAGCACAAAACCTTTGGCCAAAAACTCCTGATAATAGGAGGAATCGTGGTCGGTGGGAAAGAATTAAAATGATCCTTCCCTTCCGAAGCCGACGAAGTAAGAGGAGCAACGGTATGCTGAGGAGAGGGGTTCCCGAAAATGGGGTTCCCGGTGATGGGGGAAGAATGTTCGGACCTCGAAAGAGGCTCAAAGGAGGGAGGTGCTGGAGATCCCATGCCAACGTCAGACAGTAACACGTTAAAAGTATTAGAGGTCATCAAAGAGGTATCAGTAGGAGCAATTTTCGAATGATATTCCTTATGCCCACGGCCTTGATGATCAAGATAATTTGAGAAATGGTGAGATCATCTGGTACTAATCGTTTGCCAAACGTCTTTATTAGCATTGTGAGGATGGTTTGGAAGAAGGACAAGAACCAACAAGATGCCCAACCGTTTCATAAAAAGAGCAAAAACCCAACAGGTTTTCGTAACCTATGGAAATATACCCGCAATAGCCTTCATGCTTAATCATAATCGTCTCATGCAAAGTATTGGTTAGGTTTAATTCGAGAAGAACAAAAACAAAATGGCCAACAGAGCCATTAACAGAACGTTCATCAATTTGCAAAGGAGTACCAACAACACTGGCAATATTAAGAATAAATGAACAATTCCAATATTCAATCGACAGTTCATGGATACGAATCCAAACCTGAGATGATGCTGATGGAACCTTATAAAGATTGATTTCCGGTGTCCATGGGAAAAGATAAAATGAGTTTGAACCAATCTTCCAAGATATCTTACCAAACGCCCGGTCTCTTTCGTCATCCAAAGAAAATAAAATGTTGAATAACCCTTGCCAAGAGGGACAAAGCTCCAAGTTCTGGTGGTTTTCCAAGTGACATTCAACAAAGATTTAATTTCCTCGAGCGAAAGAGGCTTTGAACCTTTGGGTTGAAGTAACTCGCCAATAAGAGATCCACATAGCTCCGAAACACGGGATTAGTAGAGCTTTTTTTCAATTATCACCGAATAAAATTCACCCTTTTTAATCGGCTGGGTTGGGGCCCCGGAGGGGCAGCCTGCCGTAGCATCAACGGAGGACATTGGTTGTGGGATGAAGCTGGGATTAGCAAGCTATATAAACTACCCGTGCCCAACTACAAGGCTCAACGGCTGCGAACTAAGTTTACCAGAAGTTGGCTGGGCTGAGAGAAAATCGTCAGGCATTCGACAATGCCCTGATGCATCTCAATGGCGGAGGAGGGGTTTGAAAGGTTCAAGTGGTTTAGAAAGGGACCTGGAATCGTGGAGTTTGGGTCCAAGTGTTGCGTAGGGTTCCAACTTGAAGATTGGCACAAAATGGAACCCTCGTATCCATCTTAAGTGGCACAGCCGCATCAGAGGCGGGCGGTAGGGTAGTCGTAGATATCGTCGGCGGTGCAGTGATGGGTTATGAATGGCTAGAAATGTGAGAGGTAGCATGCACCGCAAGCCAGTTATAGGAAACCCTAAACGGGGAATATTGCCAAGCAGTCAGGGTCGCGTCATTTGGAACCCTAGCCACAACAGAAAGATTCACCGCTAAGGGAGGCGGCGCAAACATAGTAGCATGAGGCAGATCACAGACAGGAATCGCCTGAAGGGAGTTGACAAAAGTCGGGATGCCGGGGACATGGAAAGGAATAACTTACGACACAAGCGATTCAAAAGAAACCCTAGCCACCGGCAGAGATCTGAAAGCTAGGTTTGCAGGGCCTGTGATGGCAGTATTGGTGACAAGAGAGCCAAGAGGTGATTTTGGGTTTCTGGTAGTAGCATCAAATAGGTCCAGATCAGACGGCGACCACAAAGAAACCACCGAAGGGGGCGGAGTGCCCTGCACTAAGAGGGGCGGCGTCATGGTGAATAGGTGGGTTTGCGACTTTACATGCAACTAAAACACGACCGGAGAAACACACGATGGCTAGTGGGGCAGATCAAACGATGGCCACACAAGAGGCGGAGCGACCGTCGCCAAGTACGAAGCAACACACGACGGCATGGAGAATGTTTGTGGTTGTGCAGTCGATTAAAGGTAAACTGGAGTGACACACGACGGCTAGTGGTGCACCATATTACCTGTCGAAAGTCAACTCAGTCGAAGAAATTTTTTAAGAGAGAGAACAGAGTGTTTTCTGTATTTTTCATTGTTTTAATTATCAAGAGATAAGTCTTATTGAATCTCACACATATCCTTTTACGTATTGACTCTAAACTTTCATATCATACATAACTCGTAAGAATGTCTCTTCAATCTCCCTCTTATTGTCTTTATTTACCAAAGCACATATGATGAAAATCATAAGTATAAACTTGAATAATCTCTAAGAACTCTAAAAACTTTTCCTAACTTGCTGTACTATAAAACAAGAATAGCAAAGATCATAAAAATAATCATACAGTAATTAGAAATATAAAACACAAGTAACTACAACCAAATAAACTATCTCTGGAAAAAAAGATCATAAAAACCCAAAGTATAAAACACTTCCCTTCGATAAAGTAGTTGCAACTTCACAGTAAAAATTTCTCATCCTTTTCATCGCAGAGCCTCATAAGGAAACCAGTACTAGAATGAATAGTAGAAAGACCAACTCCCCTTAAATGTGTTACTGTCATATCAATAACATTACCGACGATGTTCACAACAATATACGCATTAGCAGCAACTCCCCTTAAAGTAAGCATATCTCTACTAACAACATATGCACCAGCAGCTCCTTCATAATCATGAACTTGTTAACTAATCCTCTCAATTAAGGATATCTCTACCAACAACATATGCAACAATAGCTCCTTCATCATCATGAACTATATTAACTACTCCCCGTTTTAGCCAGAAAGATTTGATTTTTGAAGTAGACCAAGATACTAAGTATGTAGGACATTTTAATGAGTAATAGAAGATTACATAAACTATACTTGTCCTTATAAAAAGGATCTAGATACGGGATCAAGCACACCGGGCATGAGAACTACGAAAACAAAAATGTTTTCAGGAATGTTAGTGACACCCGAAATAATATTTCGAGCAACACCAGGAGCAAAACTAGACCCAGAAAAGACAGTACAACCCAAATCAAAAGACTTATCTTCATTATCAAAATAGATCACCGAACTATCAACAAGATAGTTCTTGGTGATGACCATAAAAAACTCTGACTGGTGCGTAGAAGGAACACAAGGAACGTAGTCTTGACACACGAAAACTCGCTAGATAAGGCTAGGAAAATATAAGGACCACATCGACAAGGTAATCGTGACAAATAATATCAATTCATTATACACCTATAAGCCAAAGTTAAACAGAATCCCAGTACCAATCTAACAAAGCAAAAGAGCATGAGTCTTAGTGGATCGAGAACTATTTATCGAGCTAATTGTAAGAATTTTAAATGATAAATGGTTTTTTTTTTACACATGAGATTTATTTAGAGGGTATTTATCAATAGATAAGTAAAACTGGTACTTATAGTTAGAAAAACTCATAAGATAACCATCTCAACTACTCTAGTTTCTTGTCTTATAGAGGTATAATTAAAATTGAATATAGTAAATGTGATAATTTTAATAAAATTAGAGTCAAGAATTAAAGTCTAATCCATATATTATCTCAAGAATCTCCTCTTAGCTCTCCGTAAGTGCTAGTCCCATTTTATCGATGTACATTTTCCTTCTGAATAGATTTTGATTAGGCGTAGAAAATTAGTATTAGGGTCGGCTAATTGATTACAGAGGCTTTAGATGAACCATAAAAAAGAAAAGTAAATTTATGTATATGTCCATCTTACATCTTTCCGCGTAATGTAAAACAAGGTGGGATGTGCAAGAGCAATTGTAGGGATAATAGTGGGAGCGGGCGAGTGAGGGGACCCATATCCCGCCCTAACACACTCTTAAGAATATCATCCACATCTCATCCAGATACTCAATTCACAATAAGCAGGTTAACCTGTTCCCCGGCCTCGCAAGTATGATACTCTTCCTCCATCATCGCTCGCAATACCTAATTACCTAATTTCTACCCGCTAGTGATATTAATTAACAATAAATAGAAAATTAAAAAAATTGTTTGAGTCTCCAAATTGTAATATTTAAGAAAACATAATTATTAATATATATATATATATATATACACATGTGCTGTCTCTTATACACATCTAATATATATATATATCACTCTTATATATTAATACAAAATCCTTCTAACCTATGTGTCTGCTTTTTATACTTCGTTTGGCAAATATAAACTTTTGGTATTTCGTTTGCTTATGTGTCATCCGAGCCTAATATTTACCTAATTTAATACTTTTCTTTTTACTGTATCTTACCTAATTTAATTCTTTTATTATATTTTGTTTTATTCAATGTTTTGCCTTATTCTCGTAATATAATATAAATAAGGCATATATAATTAGTATATAAGATCTAAATTAGTTATTTTGATTAAAAGACAAACTACATATGAAATAATTTTAATTACCAAAAAAAACTTTATTGCAAAAATATTTAAATAAGTTTTATTGATAATAGAATTTAAAATATTTTTATTTTTGGAGTTTCAAATATTCTATGTAGGTAAAATATGAGTTATTTACAATAATCTATATGTAACTAAATATTAGTAATGTGTCAATGTAAACATAAAAATATTAAATTATATACTAATAATTAATAAACATTGATTAGACAGCAGTATAATGCGACACGGGTGAGAGTATAACATCTTTTGAATATTTCAAAGTATGTAACTAATAACTATTAACGAATTTATTCTACACATTATTATATAAAATGATTTAATAATAATAATTAATAAAATAGATATTACACATGGATTTAGAATGTGAAACCTTTTGAATTTTTGTAAGTATGTAACTAAGATTATTAATTGATTTATTTTAAACATTAAATACAAAATTATTTAATATTTACAATAATTAATAAATAAACTAGATACGTACAAGGCACGGGTTGAGAATACATTAATTTTTTATTTTAGATTTAAAATTCTGTAATTATCACAAATATTTTTTATATTTATCTTTTGAGAAGTCTCGTGTAATACACTGGTTTTAAACAAGTATATATTAATGAAAAAATAATTCTAATCTATGTGTCTGCTTCGTATGCTTCGATTGGATAATAAAAAAAGTTGGTGCTTCAGTCGCTTATGTGTCATCCGAACCTAATATAAAGATAATTTAATATTTTTATTTTATTGTATCTTGCCTAATTTATTATCTTCTTTTTATTATATTTAGCCTAACTTAATTGTTTTTTAATTATATTTTATCTAATTCAATAATTTTTTTATAATCCTAATATAAAAATATACATAAGTCATATATAATTAGTAGAGAAAATATGAATTAATTATTTTAATTAAAATAAAAATTACATATGAAATAATTTTAATTACAAAAACACTTAATTATATAAATTATATTTGTAATAGAAGTGGAAATAGTTTATTTTTCAATTTTTAAATATTATGTATAGGTAAATTATGATATATTTGCAATAATTGGAGTATGTAACTAAATATTAGCAGTGAATTCAATCTAAATATAAAAAAATTATAAAATAATAATTAATTAATATTTATTACAATGACACAATGCGAGAAGGATTGAGAGTATGACACCTTTGGATTTTTCAAAATATGTAACTATAATTATTGAAAAGATTATTCTAAATAAAAAAATAAAAAAATGACTCAATAATAATTAATTATTATAGATTGGAGATGGGTTGAAAATATGACATCTTTTAAATTTTTATAAGTATGTAAATATAATTATTAGCTAATTTAATCTAAATATTAAAATATAGAAATGACTATGGTGCCCTGAAGACATCATACCCCTCCACCCCCGTGCATTTACATCCATCCATTTATATATATTTGTAACCAACTTTTGATCCAGTGGTTATGATTAAGTGAAGAATGGTGCCCTCACGGCACCGTAGAAGTTCCCATAAATATAATATTAATTAATAATTATAATACTTAATAAATTGAACAAGGAACGGGTTGAGAACACATCCTTTCAATTTTTTTATTATAAATTTAAAACTTTTTAATTTTCACAAATATCTTTTATATTTATATTTTTATAAATCTCGTGTAACACACGGGTGTTAAACTATATATATATATATATATATATATATATATATATATATATATATATATATATATATATATATAT
>BMAC01000199.1:1657077-1687597 GCA_014905375.1 Phtheirospermum japonicum
ATATATATATATAATATCAATAGTATATGCGAGTATGAAACAGTTACCTGGTGGGGGAGATAACTTCCCTATCTCCATCTTCCTTCCTGGTGAAACTTGTAATTTCACCTTGTCCGAACCTCGCTTAAATTGGGTAATACCCATCCCCACCGGGGCGGGTGCCTATTTTAACTGTGTATGTGATCATCCCTAACAAAATAATCTTAATATATTTAGCCTCTTACTAATTCTTTTTCTTTTTTGAAAAGAGGAAAATGAATAATTTGAAAAGTTTGTCTCTCCAACCTAATTTTGGAACCATAACAATTGATTATTTCGATTATGCTCAGGGTCCGCAACCAAAAAAAAAAAGGAAAAGAATCATGAGTTAGTTTACGGAAGCGTACCTGAATCCATATGCGATTGAATTTTGAATTTGACCTTCTAGGGCAATACGTATCCAATCCTTTTAGAAAACCCTTTAGCTTTCTCTATATTCTCTCTTATGACGATGGGATGCAAAACATAATAGGTTATAGTAATACGTACGACCTAGAAGGTCAAACCCCAAATTCATTCGCATATTGATTCAGGTATGCTTCTATAAACTAACTCGTGATTCTTAATAATTTAATATGATGGTTTCTCGATTTAATATATATTAAAAATATATAAACCCTCACATGTAGTTGTCTTGGCGAGGCAGTAACACCGCTTGTGTTCAAATACCCCTCATGCCATTTGAGAGATTTAAACTACCTAAGCGTTGTGGGCTGAGCTGTGGGTTGGGTGGGCTGGGCTAGGCCTAACCGAATAAAAACTATTCTATTATATTAAAATAATATACCGACAACCAAAAATTCATCGTCAAGAAAAATAAAATCCATCGGTAATTACCTATAAAAATTCGTTCGTTAGTGTTTTGCCGACGGTCATTAAAATCCGTCAGTAAGGAAGTGCTAATGAGGTTGATAGATGAAATTCATCGATAAATCTATCGATAAACATGTTACCGGCGCATTTGCCCATCGATATTCATTGACTTTATGTAGTGGGCTCTATTTTATGGTATCTCTCTTGACAAGAACTTCTTGGAATATTAATTCGGGCAACACTCTTGTTAGGCCGGACTAACGGACTAATACTTTACAGTAAAAAACTAATATATCACAGTACAAAAACGAATACATTATAGTATCGGGTCAGATGGTCTAACGAGTCATGACCCGTTAATCTGGCCTAACACAAGTGTTTGACTAATTCATAATATAGTTTAATCTTGTAAGATAAGTCAGGGTGATTCTTTTAGAAACAAAATCATAAATCATATCATTCCACTATTTTTTAACTTTAATTTTATATTCTTAACACTATTTGAATGTAATCTTAGTTCGACAGAAGGAATGTCTTTAAATATCATACAAGTATAAGAGATTATTTTTCTCGAGTTTTTACTAGGGGCAATATCGAGGGATATATCCCTTGATACTGGTAACCTTGGTGAATCCCTCGGTAGTGGTACTCTCAGTGAACCCCTCGGTATATTGGTGCTAACGTTTGCCACCACTATTACCAAAGGCAATACCGATAGATTTTCAAGGGAATTGATACCAAGCGTAACATTTCTTCAGTATACTCTGTTTTTTAAATGGAAAATAAAAAATAAGATAAAATAATGAGGGTTGTCAAAATACCATCGGTATTGTTGAGGGAGTTTAAGCCCTTGTTTTTTAAAATTAAAAAAAGAAAAAAATTAACAAAATAGAGTGCTTAAATATATCCTCGGTAAAATAAAAAATAAAAATGTAATTACATGTTAATATTGACAGTCGCTAAAATAAAAAAATAGAGTGCTTAAATATATACTCGGTAAAATAGAGTCCCTCAAATCTTTTTAGAAAATAAAAAATAAAAAATAAAAATATTATTTCATTAAAATAAACCATATAATGTCATTTTACACACTTAAAATGTAGTTAACCTGATTTAAATATATAATTATCACTAAACATGTCTATATTGACAGTCGCTGTGTAATAGTAATAGTAAGTATGATACGATTGATCTTATGTTATACTCTATAGATCGATCGAATTATTCAATTGCATATGTAATTAAGGAGATCTCATTATTTTTTAAAAATACAACGAGGTTACTTCCTAGTTTTAGAATCATAAAAATACTAATTAATCAGTAATTATATTTTTTTACTTTTAAAAATAATAGAAATACCGAGGGCTTCGAAATGCCCTTGGTATTTTTGGAAATATAAAAACATGGAATTATTTTTCTAAAAAAATGTAATAATATTAAAATAAACGATATAATGTCATTTTACACATTCAAAATGTTATTAACCTAGTTTTAATATATAATTATCATCGAACAAGTTTGTATTTACATGTAGCGTGTAATATTAATAGTATGTATGATATAATCGATCATATATCGAGTTATTCAATAACATACAAAATTAATGAAATCTCATCGTTTTTTTAAAGATACCACGAAGTTGCTTTCCTTGTTTTAAAATCACAAAAAATAATAAATAATTGGTAATTATATTATTTTTACTTTTTTTTTTAAATAAAAAAAAAACTGAGGGCTTCAAACTGCATAGGTATTACTGAGGGGATTTAATTCCCTTCAGTAATACCAAGGGAATTGTGTACCCTCCATAACGTGAGTATAAAATGAAAACCTATGGTAATCAATAATCAATTTCTTCCTTCTTTTCCCTTCTTCTTCTGACGCAGCCTCCATCCACATCTGCGCAGACGACCGTCGCTTTCTCTGTTGCCGCCACCATGATTCACTATTGCTCAGAACCCCAATCGTAAGAGCCCCTTCGAATTCCACCAAGAAACCACCGTTGTCTCCAGGACTCTGCCCGCTGCCACCACCACCATTTGAGGCTATTGTTGTCTTCCCTACCGTCGTTCCCGCTGCTGAGGCAGCTTGCACCATGACCCAACAACTGATCGCTCCGAATCCCATCCTACTTCAGCCTATTTACACCCTCGTCTCCGTCTCTACCAATGACGACAGCCGTGTCCATCGAGCAACCACCATATCCGCCGCCGTCTGCTCTAACCACACCACCGCCACCACTGCAAGTATATGAGTTTCTTAATTTTTTATTTTTTTTATTTTATTTAATAAACTTTATTTTAATCTGATTTTGTTTTTTTTGGTAATTAAACTTAGTTCTAATTATGTTTTATTTATTTAATTAGGTTTTAATTTCTAATTAGTGTTCAACTAGGAGTTAATTTTATAAATAGTGTTTAATTTAGGATTTAATTTCTAATAAGGGTTTATGGGTCAACTATGGTTCGATTATGTGTAATGAAGTTAAATTAGGGTAACTTAGGTAATTAATGTTCAATTATGGATTAATTATATAATTAGAATTTAGTTTCTAATTATTGTTCACTAAGGGGTTAATTATATTATTAGGGTTTAGTTAATTATGAATAACATAATTAAATTAGGGTAATTAGGTAATTGGTGTTCAATTAGAAATTAATTATATAATTAGAATTTGATTTTTAATTAGTGTCTGATTATGTATAATTGATATCATTTATGGATTGTTGAATTATTGAATTATTTATTGTTTATGAATTATTGTGGATATATTGGTCGGTGTTAGTTTGTGATTGTTTGGTGTGGTATATGGTGACACTAAGGGTTGATAACGTGGTGTATGATGCTGACTGTGGGTTTTGCACCTCTAATAATGGATTTTTAAATTTAAAATGTGTTGATTGGCAGTTTGGTGCAGCATATGGTGACGTCGGAGGTTGATGACGTGGTGTACGGCGCCGCCCGAAAGGTTTTTTCCCTCCAATAATAGATTTTAATGAAAATTAAAAAAAAATCAAAATGTGTTGATTGGTTTTTGGGGTGGTATATGGTGACATTGAGGGGTTGAAGTAGTGTACGGCCCCGGCCGGGAGGATTTATCCCTCGAGTAATGGATTTTATAGTTTTTCATTTTTTTTCAAATATGTTGATTGGTTGTTGGTGTAGTATATGGTGACAACTGGGTTGATGACGTGATGTACGGCGCAGGCCGGGAGGTTTTGTCCATCTAATAATGAATTTTATAATTTGTATTCTCTATTTTATCCATGTCCACTCTAATACCTTAGAACCATTTTCAGGATTCAGTACCAAATAGAGA
This sequence comes from Phtheirospermum japonicum, assembly GCA_014905375.1. Taxonomy (NCBI): domain Eukaryota; kingdom Viridiplantae; phylum Streptophyta; class Magnoliopsida; order Lamiales; family Orobanchaceae; genus Phtheirospermum; species Phtheirospermum japonicum. The sequence goes on from BMAC01000199.1 coordinate 1,661,246, forward strand.
GTTTGATACTAAATACAAACAGTCCACTTATTTGGACAGTTTGAAAATGTTATTGTAATATGTCTATCTTATGTGTATGTGTTTTATTGATTTTTTTAATTTTGGTTTCATTAACTCTCTTTTGTTCTCGGGTGCACTGCAATATATGTTTACTTAGAGTAGAGAACTAAGGGAAGATGCTGCAAATATTCTTAGGCCAACAAAATTCATATACTAAGATGTCATGTTACTAAATGTCACGTTCTCGAAACTGATCGGCTCCTTACAAATAATTCAACCATTATGCATATAAACACTCCCATACCACCCATTTATCTATAACTCAATTACTTATATAAAAATTTGGAAATCATAGGATGAGTTTTGATCATAGTTGGATGTACAAACGAATGGTCAATGACTTACTATCTCCTTAATTCATGGATGGGGTTGAGAGTTTTATTGAATTTGCTCGAGCACATTCCACACATAAGGACGGAGAGATATTGAAGTGTCCTTGTAATCATAATAGATGTAATGTTCATAGGTTTCTTGACTTCAACAAGATCAAGTGTCACCTAGTTAGATACGGATTCAAACCGAATTACTATAAATAGACTTAACATGGGGAAAGAAATTTAGCCACCACTCATCACAACTATGATTTTCACGCTGGAGGACCCACTTACATCTCTCCAGAAGAACTATCAAATGCATATATTAATATGGTTCAAGATGCTGCCAATCCTGGTTTTGACGTGGATATCGATACGGAAAAGCTACCAAACTCCGAGGCATAAAAGTTTTATGACATGTTGAAGCTGGAAATTAGTCTTTGTATCCCGGGTGCGAGGGACATATTCAATTATCTCTAGTTTCTTGTCTCATGAATCTGAAGGCATGGAATCACATGTCTCTTAAATGTTATGATTAAGTAACTGAATTAATCAAGTAGATTGTACAAACATATAATCTCATACATGATAACTTCTACAACATCAAGAACTTACTAAGGGAAATGGGTTTACCAATCGAGGAGATAGATTATTGCAAGAATAATTGTAATGAACCTCTGTTTAAACCTGATTCTCATGATAATCCAAAATGACAGAAAGCTAACGTCATGTACAAGAAGATGTATTCCATTAGCTACCCATTTACAGAGATTGTCTGCATTTGAGGCAAATACAAATGGTATGAGGTGGCATGCATGTGGTTGAATATGGTGTTATGTATCACCCATCTGACTCAAAAGTTTGAAAATATCTCAACCAAACTCATCCACATTTTGCAGAGAAAACTCGAAAATTGAGATTGTGTCTTTATAAAGATGGTTTTCAACAATTTGAAAGTTGTGGTGCACATTATTCCTCGTGGCCTATAGTTACACCATACAACTTGCCCCTTTGATGTATATGTAATAAAAATTCATGTTCCTCAGTGTTCTCGTGCTATGGCCTAAAAATCCAAAGGATAAACTAGATGTATATCTACAACCTCTAATCGACAAGTTTAATCAGCTGTGGACAATTGGTGCTCCCTCATACAATATCTTTAAAAAACAAACTTCTACTTGTGAGCAGCCCTTATTTGGGCAACTAGCAATTTTTCTTCATATTCTATGTTGTTCGGTTGGAGTACGATGGGGTAAATAGCTTACCTATACTGTATATAACACTCAGTTGCCTTCACTCTTAAGTGCAGTGAGAAGCAATCATGGTTCAAAAATCACTAGTTATTTCTCAAATATGATCACTATTTTTTGAAAACATAAATGGTGTCGAGACTCCATTGCCGAATGTCTGATCACGGACGGGGATTTTGAAAAGAATAGAAAGATTAGGACTTTTGAAAGTTACTGAACTAGATGAAATTGTTGTATTTGCTAATTTTGATGTATTAATTTTATGGGTAATTTTTTGGGCTGCAACCTAAATTGTATGAATATGTATGAACTAATATGAAGATAGCTTGGGGAGGAAGGGAGAGGAGAGAGTGAACAGATCAGAAGGAGAATTGTAATTCATTCCTTGCATTTTCAGTACATTCCCTATGCATAAATAATGAGATGAGGGGATCATTACAAAATATCCTCTCATTTGGTCCTTCATTATGATGACAAAACTAACAACTTTGAGTAGGACATATATGAGACCTGCCAATGAATGATTGCCATGTGTCCAAGTTCCAAAACCAATATCTTGCCTAACTTTGGTGGAGCGGCCCAACTTAGAAAATCCGTCGCCCGGCCCATTTCTATTGGAGCAGCCTGATTTTGGCCCGTTCTCGATTAAACAATTTTTCATCCTCATTTCGGACAACCTAGATGAAGCTTCCCCAAAATCAACTCTTGACCTAGCTACCCGATTTTCTACAATTGATCCTCGATCCAGGACAATACCTCCTCCATTCAAAGATCCTTGTCTCCAAGGATCAAACTTTGGAAACAAACAGTGTAAGTAACCCTCTTCTTCCCATGTTGCTGATTCATTTTCATTATTTATCCACTTGATTAAGAACTAAACCACTTCGCCTCGCCTTCTCTGTACTACCCGCTGTCCAATTGACTCTACTGTAGTGACCTGGAACTCACCCTTGTCGTCAATTTCTGGCAGATCTGAGCTGGAAGCTGCGGTGGCGGTTGGGCTTAGCTTTTTCTTCAAGAGGGACGCATGGAAAACAGGATGGATACGCACAGTCTCCGGCAATTGTAAACGGTAAGCCACAACTCCAATTCTCTCAATAACCTTAAATGGACCGTAAAATCGAGCTGAAAGTTTGAAATTTTTTCTGAGTGCAACTGATGTCTGCCTGAATGGTTGTAATTTAAGATATACCCAATCTTCCACTTCAGAATTCTTCTCCACTCTCTATTTATCTGCATAAAATTTCATATGATGTTGTGCATGCTGCAAATTCTGTCTGAGTTCATGAATGAGTCTTTGTCTGTGATGAATGAAATCTGTGGCATCAGGGTTCTGATTGATGATGTGTGTCTCCATGAATGATGTAGGGGGTTGATAACCATATAGGGCCTGAAAAGGTGTAGTTTTTAAGCTTGTGTGGTAGTTAGTATTATACCAAAATTCTGCTAAGGACAACCACTTGACCCAATGTTTAGGGTTTTGTTGAACCATGCATCTTAAATAGTTCTCCAAAACACTGGTTCAGCCTCTCAGTCTGTCCATCAGACTGTGGATGGTAGGCAGAGGTAAAATCTAGTTGTGTCCCTATAGCCTTAAAAAACTCTCTCCAGAAGGAACCAGTGAAAATCTTGTCCCTGTTTGTCACAATGTGTGTGGGTTGCCCATGTAATTTGTATATGTGATCCATAAAAAGCTTAGCAACTGTAGCAGCATTAAAGGGGTGTGTTAAAGCCAAAAAGTGGCCATATTTGGTATGTCTGTCAATGACCACTAAAATTACATCCCATTCCAAATGATTAGGCAATCCTTCAATGAAATCCATGGAAATGTGGGACCATGCTTGATGGGTAATAGGTAAGGATTGGAGCAGCCCTGGGTATAAGCCCCCTTCATTTTTACACCTAGCACAGGCTTCACACTTCTTAACCCACTCCTCCACATCCTTCTTCATTAGAGGTCAATAGAAAAGCCTACTGATCCTCTTGTAAGTACCCAAGATGCCTTAGTGGCCCCCAAAGGCTGAATTATGCATTTCTGTGAGAATGATGTTTCTGAGGGTGGGGTCACTACGTACCCCTATCCTCCCCTTATACCTGATAACCTCCCCCTGCAACTCAAACTCAGTATGTGCCTCTGAGTCTTTAGACTTTGCTGTTAGAATTTTGGTGAAGAAAGGGTCATTTGAGTAGCTGGCAGCTACTTGTTGAACCCATGAGGGTATGACAGTGGTAATAGCTTAGCATAGTTCGGATGTGTGTGGTTGTCTGGATAAGGCATCTGCAACTTTGTTCTCTGATCCTTTCTTGTAATGGATCTCATAGTCAAAACCTAGGAGCTTAGAGATCCATTTCTGCTGTAGTGGATTCATTATCTTTTGATCCAACAAGTGTTTGAGTGCCTATTGGTCAGTCTTAATGATGAATTTATACCCCTTTAAATAGTGCCTCCATTTCTGTATAGCCATTAAAACAGGTAGGAACTCCCTCTCATAGATGGATAGAGCTTGGTTCTTGATACATAGTGTCTTGCTCATATATGAAATTGGCCTTCCCTCTTGCATCAAAACATCCCCTATCCCAGTCCCACTTGCATCTGTCTCCAACACAAAAGGCTTAGAGAAGTCTGGTAAAGCCAAAACTGGTGCTGTAACCATAGCACCCTTCAGTCTATCAAAAGCTTCCCCTGCTTCCTTGTTCCAAGAAAAGGCTCATTTTTTAAGCAAATTGGTCAATGGTTTGCTTATCTGACCATAACCTTGAATAAACCTCCTGTAGTAACCTGTTAGTCCTAAGAGCCCTCTAAGTTGTTTGATAGTAGAAGTTTTAGGCCATTATAACATGCTGGCTATTTTAGTGGGATCAGTTGCAACACCATCCTTGGAAATTAAGTGGCCCAAATACTCAATCTGCTTCTGTCCAAAGTGACATTTACTCCTCATAGCAAACAAAGAATGCTCCCTGAGAAGCATCAAGACTGCTTTCAGATCGTAGTAGTGGCTATCTTCTGTCTTGCTATATACAAGTATGTCATCAAGAAATACCATCACTGATTTCCTTAACATGGGTTGGAACAGTTGATTCATTAGTGACTGAAAGGTTGCTGGTGCATTACACAACCCAAAAGGCATTACAAAAAACTCATACTACCCATGATGAGTGATGAAATCTGTGAGATATATATCCTCTGGTCTTACCAATATCTGAAAATACCCTGACCTCAAGCTATTTTGGAAAAGAACACTGCCCCTTGTAACTCATCTAGCAACTCATCAATGATAGGTATAGGGTAGTCATGTTTAATAGCCAGGTTGTTCAAGTATCTATAGTCCACACACATCCTCCAAGTATTATCTTTCTTCTTGACCAAAACAAGTGAGGCAAAAGGGTTGTTACTGTGTTGGATGACACCAGAGTCCAGCAGCTCCTTAACAATTTTCTCTATCTCATTCTTTAGGCTGTGTGATACCCTGTAAGGAAATTGATTCTTAGGGTTGCTTACTTCCTTGAGTACAATGTGGTGTTAAACTCCTCTGATAGGGGGAAGCCCCTGTGGCTCTTCAAATACATCTTGAAATTCTAACAGTAAAGCCTCCAATGTATTAGTAGTGCCTCCTGAATCTGGCTTAACCCTAACCCAATACAATTCCTCAATTTGAGATGGCATCTCCTAATGAATCATCTTGAATAGTGTAGGTCCAGAAATAAGGTGACACTCCTGGGGTGAAGATATTGCTTGTATCTTTACTCTTTTTCCCAGTAGGGAAACAGTAAAGGTCATATGATCATAGTCCAGCTCAACAGGTGTGCATGATTTAAGCCAATCACCTCCTAATATATGATCACAACCTTCATTAGCTAACACCCTTGGAGAGAAAGTAAAAAGGTGTCCCTGCATTTTCCACTTAAGTCCAAAAACTCTGGTGGAACTAACCATTTTATGTCTATTAGCCACCTTAACAAGAATAGGTTTAGCAGGTTCTAGGGTGCATCCCAACCTCTTAGCAGTAGCTTCTTGGATGAAACTAAGAGTACTCCCAGTATCAATTAAGATGTGCATCTTGTCATTACCCACAGATCCATTTAGACTCATAGTAGTAATACCCCTTTCTCCAGAATTTGAGTTTAGTGACATCTGAAATTCCTCCAAACACTCCTCATCCATGTGCTCCTTCAATTCAGGATTGATGCTGGGCTCCTAAAATTGTTTCTCTTCTTCTTCAGTCATAATTAAATAGGAAATCCTATTTTTGCATCTATGCCCCCCAGAGAAAGGTTCATCACAATTATAACCCTCCTAGGGTTAAAGGTACATTAGGTTTAGCAGTGGTTGTCAGTCTCCTTGTTATGGCTTCTAGAGTGTGTAGCTGTCTCTGGCCCAAATCTATAGTTGGTTGTAGGGAGTTGGGCTCAAACATGTGTATGAAAGACTGTAGTTCCTTACTTAATCCACTAACAAAGCTAGCAATAAAATACTCCTCAGAGTAACCCCCCTTGTTCAACAGCAGCATGCAGGCTCTCAATTCCTCAAACTTCTCTACATAATCCAGGTAAGAGAGTGTGTCTCAACTTATGGAACTCAGCAATTATCTTGGACTCCTTTAATTCATCAAACCTGGCTGACAGAATTTCTAGAAATTGTGGCCAAGTTAAATCCATCTGCCTTAAGGAAAATTGTCGGTACCACTGTGCTGCCTTGCCATCAAAGTGCATGGATGCTAGGGTTATCTTTTGGGAATCTGGAATCTTAGAGATCAGCTTAAAGTACCCTTGACATTTTAAATTCCAGGATCTGGGCTGGGATCCATCAAACTTTGGGAAATCAATTTTGGGAAGTGGTGTAATGATGTTCTGAGTTGTATGGTCTTGTATCATTTTATGGGGAGTAAATACCTGCTGTTTTTGTGAATTCTTGGTATGAGGTGTCCAATCTGAGGCTGGTTCTCCCAGAATAGAGCCCTCATCTGTTTGTTTTTGCATTTTATCTGAGTTGAGTAATTATAGTTGAATAGAGGCCAAGGTTTGGGCTAGGTGATCAAATTTTCCCATCATTTCTGAACTAATTCCATTGATCTGTTCTTGTAACCTCATTTCTGTAGCCTCTCTTTTTGTAGATTCTATTTGCAGGATTTGGTCAATGCGCTTTAGAGCTTCTTGGAGATCCTTGAAATGGGTGATTTCGGCCATCTTCGAGGATTCGACGGCTCTGAGTACCAATTGTTGTATTTGCTAATTTTGATGTATTTATTTTATGGGTAATTTTCTGGGCTGCAACCTGAATTGTATGAATATGTATGAACTAATATGAAGATAGCTTAGGGAGGAAGGGAGAGGAGAGAGTGAACAGATAGGAAGAAGAATTCTAATTCATTTCTTGCATTTTCAGTACATTCCCTACGCATAGATAATGAGATGAGGGGACCATTACAAAATATCCTCTCAGTTGGTCCCTCATTCTGATGACAAAATTAACAACTTTGAGTAGGGCAAATTAGAAATTAAAAGCTGAAATTTAATTAGTATTTGAGACCCGCCAATGAATGATTGCCATGTGTCCAAGTTCCAAAACCAATATCTTGCCCAACTTTGCTAGAGCGGCCCAACTTAGAAAACCCTTCGCCCGACCCATTTCTATTGGAGCAGCCTGATTTTGGCCCGTTCTCGATTAAACCATTTTTTTCCCCATTTCGGCCAGCCTAGATGAAGCTTCCCCAAAATCAACTCTTGACCTAGCCATCCGATTTTCTGCAATTGATCCTAGATCCATGATAGAAATACTTGTTAATGCACAAATATCAAAAATATCTAGTTGGATAATTTAGATGTTATTTACATAGAGGAAAGTATTTTTGACAATGTATTCAAAAGGGGTATGAATGTCAAAGGGAAGACGAAGGACACTCCTAAATCAAGGGAAGAGTTTATTGAGTATCGTAATCATTCGGAGCAGGCGCCAAATGGAACAAGAAAGTTTTCTAAAGCTTGTTACACGCTTGATAAGACGTCGAAAGCTACATTGTGTGAATGGGTTAGAAACCTTCAGTATCCAGATTGGTATGCATCAAACTTTAGGCGTTTGATCGAAAATAAGGGATTGAGGTTGATCAGGATGAAAAGCCATGATTGTCATCTATTCTTGAAAAGGTTGATACCTATCGCCTTTTGTATACTGCTTCCTCTACATGTGAGGAAGACTCTCACTGAATTGAGTTTGTTCTTAAAGGATCTCACATAAAAGTCATTCGGACTGAAGATATGAGTCATATAGAAAGTGATATTCAACTAATCTTGTGCCAACTACAACTGATCTTCCCTCCTAGTATTTTTGACTCAATGAATCATCTATGAGTTCATTTAGTGTATGAAGTGAGAATTGTTATCCCATTGCAATATAGATGGATGTACCCGTTCGAGATTTATCTTCGTAAACTAAAGAAAAACTTAAAGAACTAGATGAGTGTTGAAGGGTAGATAGCAAATGCATATCTAGTTGAAGAGGCATCTACTTTCAGTTCTACTATTTTGAAGTCCATGTGCTAACTAAAAGACATTTTTCTCCAGAGACGATGACGGTCATGATGGTGTAGATGACGATGATGAAGTTCCCTCAGTGTCCAGAAAATCAGCGAAACATTCAAAACAAAGGGAAAAAACTCCTAGAGAAACTAGAATATAATGTCACAAGGATGTACATTTTATTGAATTGTGATGAGGTGCAATAATATGTTAGGTATGTATTCTCTTTTGAAGTTTGTAAGTAAAAACATAACTAAAACCTTTGTAGTCACTTTTTTAAAAATGATATAGTATCTAAACAGAGAGTATCCAACATCTCCAACCAAATATTATAGATGATAGTTGAATGAAAAAATGGAAAATTAATTTGTCGATTTGGTTCAAACTTTACGTAAGTTGCTCAATACCTTATTTAACTACCATTTGTAATTATTTAATATATTTCCTAAATTAAAAATAAATCTTCAATGTTATAGGCTAAAGATCCTTGAACAATGTTACTGACGTGAACATTAGGAGCCTGGCTGAGATAGATGGGTATACGATAAATGGGTATAGGTTTCACACTGTCTATTATTGATCTAACAAATCAACTTCGAGCAGTGGAGTTTGTATTAAAGGATAAAACTTAGGGAAACCAAGTATGATTATTGTGGTCGTCTCCTAGAAATTGTGAAGCTCGAATACACAGGGGGGACGAAGGAAATACACTAATGTTCAAATGTGGCTGGTTTGATCTAACTTTTGGAGGCACAAAATTCCATCTTCATATAAGCTTGTCGATATCAATCACAAGAATATATTTAATCGATGTGAACCTTTTGTCTTGTTGCACAGGTTGTACAAGTTTATTATTATGCATACTCGAGTTTGAAATGAGATAAGATGGACTAGTAAGTAACGTGTAAATTCAAGGTGGGGTGAAATGTTGAGTTTATCGATCCTCAGTTAAAGCAATCATTTCAAGAGGAAGTTATAAATACATGCAATTCAATACAATTGGACGTTGTCGATTTCCAATTGCATGACCATACTGATAATGATGTAGACAAACTTGGTGATGCGGCACGTGATGATAAAGAAGAGGATTTACTCATCGATCAATATAAAAATGAAGATGATTTTGATGGTAACTTTAATAGTGAATGTGTCGATTTAGTTGACTGGTTTAAAAGGGAAGACGATGTAGTTGAAATATGTGTAAAAGGCTCTTATTGCAAAATGCTCCTATTTTAACTAATTAACTTGTACTTGGATCTTTTAAATTGGTCGTATTGTTAAATGCTCTTATATTAACTTGTTAATATACTTGTATTACAAAAATGCTCATATTATATGTTTTTTACCAGATTATGAGGGGTCATATACAAGATCGATCAACAAGACTATCCAGAGATCCATTGTCATTGTCTTTGCCCCATCACTTACATGATTATGACGATAGCTACGTGGGGCAGGGTTCAGATCCAACATTAACTTCACTAGATATGGTTGCAACCATGCTGTCTGAAGTCGGTACATCGAGGTAGGCATCTACCCTATCAAATGGTGACACATGGTTTATCTCATCGACGATAAGCAGTAAGTAAAAAATTATAATATTCAAATAATTATTTTTATTGAATAATATTTCTAACTATAAATACAATTATAGACTAAATGGTAAGATGGTCAAACTTTTGACAATCTACTGAGAGGTCATGATAAGAAACTCCATCCTACCGGGTGGCAGTTTAAGGCGATCCCTAAGTCTATGTGTGAATCGTGGTGGAACGTGTTCTAGGTAAATAATTTAGTTGTGTTCTAAATTCATTAATGTAACATCAGAATCGTATATTAAGTGAATTATAAATGTTTTCTTTTGTAAGATCGTTGCTTTTGGGACATAGATCTGTATAGTGACATCATTGTGATGATGATATCTTTTAAGGGGATGGAGGAAAATTACGGCACCAACTGAACGAGTATAAGTTGACCCATGATAGGACTGGTACGAAGCCAATGTACATTGATGAAGACATCTGGAGGTAAGCATTTTTCTCTTTCTATTTAGTAAATTATAACTTTTTTAGTATTATAAATAATTAATTATTTTATTATATCTATCATGCATTTCAACTAAGGTATCGACCGACCACTACATATGAGCGTTTTGTACATACGCACAAGAAGAGCAACGATATGTTTGTTAATGTGAGATCAAGCACTACGAATGTAAGTATCTTTTATTCTTTAATACTTATAAATTAAGATATTTTCTGTTTTCATATAGATGTAAAGTTTATTAATGGAATATATTTCAGGAGGAGTACCAGAGACATCTAAATTATGTGCATCATCACATTATCCAGAATATGAGATTGACCCGAACCTTGTTTATCTCGATGACATCGGGGGGAGGAAGGGCCGACATTATGGAACTGGCTTCTTCGAGAAATTGGTGGCTTCTTCGAATGGTTTGAAGGGTTCTTCTACCTCCTCCTCCTATTATGATAAGACCGAGATGATGGAACTCCGACGTAGGTAAAGTCACTGTGGGACCTACTTGGATGCATCATGAAGAAATTCAGGCCACGAGACGAGTTCACCAAGCAATGTAAGAAAAGTACAACTAGTATTAGTGCTTACGTATGCAGCGGAAGCAAGAAATCGAGGTGCGTATGAACGCTGGTTTACTTTAAATAACTCCCCTGCCCTGCTCGCTTCCTAATACTTGAGCCACCGTGCCTGCACCCAAAAACTGGTCAGATAGGGGGACCAGATGGTTTTTTGTTGAGCCCCCTCCGAAACTTAAGTTAGTATGTGGATATTGTCAGAGTAAGGGCAAGTATAGATGTCCATTTTAGATTTTTCACGAAATCAGGTTCCCTCTCCTTGGAATATAGGGTTGTTATGACATTTCACCTATCTGGATCCTTCTGTTTTTGCTTTGCTCTGAACATATACCCTGAGCCAAACCCTGATACCAAGTCGAGACCCCGAGCATAGGTATAAGGGAACCAGTGTTTGTACTCGTTACCTTTATCTCTTACTCAAGTATTTATCTAGAGATTTTTTGATATCGCGAGTCTCCTGTGAAATCCTTATGGTTTTGTTTCTCCCATACCCCAAGCTTTATGGCTTGTTGTACCAAACTTAATGTTCAATCGAGTCTTAAGGAAAATCTATTTATTGTTTAGCGGTCTTTGAGAGCCCTGAGCTCCATTGATACCCAGAGATTATCCCAAGACCTCACATCTTGGTTTATTTTATCCCAAAACAATTAACCCCACCCCCTACTATGGTCGCATGACTCTCTGGAAAGTGATCATAGTTAACAAGAGAATCTTGTGCATTTTTTTTTTATTATGAGAAAAACCATCCCCTTATAAGGTTTACCAAAAGCCTGATCTCTTTGATGATACTCGCACCCGATGACCCAGTCAGTTTACTCGAGGTAAGGCCCCACTTCTCTTATGTGCTTTTTCTAGCAAAATTTCAGATTTTGTCCCGAGCTGAATCCTCGAGCCCTAATCCCGAGTTGTTTTCATGAGTTTTTGGTACAATTTCCAAGACCTAATCTATAACACTGATCCTAAGGCTTGTTTATTGAATTAGGATCTCCAACAAAAAATCATAACTCTTTGATAGTTTGTTTGCGCTGAAGCCTCTGTCATCAATACTGAGTCGTTGCTCACGTTTCCTAGGTTTTAGGCTGATTAATACCTAGTCTTTTAGTGTTTTTCTCGAAATGTACACCCGAGCTCTCTTTTACTAGGATTTCCAGCTCACTTTCACCTATCCCCAAACTGTGTTCTTGAGTTGTATCCACAAGCAAAAGGAAGTTCAGCTTCCATTCCCCCTAAAGATTCCTCGGGGGGAAAATAGAGATACCTGGAGGGGGATTTAGTTCGTTCGAGCGTTTTAGTGTATGCTATAACCTAATAGAATAGGAATTCAATCTGTGCCCCTGATATGTTTCCTTTGCAATTCGGGCGGCCCAAATTCAGTCGCAACTAACCTCTTGTAGCCTAATACTTTTCCTCAGTGGCCCAGTTTAAGCCTTAACCGAGCACATCAGGCCCAATAAGCCTCCAATCTATTTTTTTCTAGGACCAATTGAAGTCTCAACCGAGTTTATAAGTGCCAATAAGGCTTTCATCGGGGTTTTTTGTGCCCCAATCAAGCCTCAACCGAGCCCATAAGGCCTAATAAGCCTTTCATTTGAATTTTCTGAGGCCAACTTAAGCCCCAACTGGGCTCTTAAGGTCCCTTAGGGTTTCTATCCCATTGTTTTGTGCCATTTCCTGCTCAAATATGTTGATTCTTTCAGGGATATTTAGATTATTCATTTCATGGTAGATCAACGGTTGATACAACATTTCTTAGGGTTTCGTCTCTATAAATTCCAGGTCTTAAGACTTCCTTATCATTCTTACTTTCTCATCTCTTACTTTTATCACCTGCCAGAAAAACCTTGCTCTGACAAGATAACCTTACTAGTTGTTCTTCATTTTTTGTTCAACCTGTTCTTAAGTTTGAGATGATCAAAGCCATTTGATCCTTCTCTTTTACCTTAAATTATTCTTTTGTTATTCTTTCCTTTATTATTTATATTTACTATGACTACCCCTCATCATCTCGCACTACTTCCGATGATGTTGAGACACCCAATGCATTCTTATCGTATAACCATGGCTCTTTTGAGGGATCGAGGTCCATAGGTCTTTCTTCTTCGACTTGAGGCGAGTCTTTATTATCATCGATCTGTTCTGGCAAGCCAATGGACTCTATCCCATCGATCTTAGACCTCGATAATTTTTTCGCATTATTTCTAACAAAATTCTTAGGTATATAAATACCAACACCGCATTTACTCCATCTTGTCAGCTAATTCTTCCTTTCAAAGAGGATTGTGCTCCTTATCCCCCCCCCCCCCCCTGGTTACTTAACCTTTTCTGTTGGTCAACTCGATGGTGGGCTTCATTTTCCTTTTCCTCCTCCATTGATGGAGATATCTCATATTTACAAGATCCCTATGAATTGATCTGATCCTAATTCATTTAAGAATATGTCAGGGTTTATCATGGTTGCTCGATACCTAGGTATCACTCCTACCACTTCTCTTTTTTGTTCTCTTTTTCAAGATAAATCTATTAAGCCCTCTGGATTCTACTACCTCTCTTCTCGAGGTGATGCCAAACTCTTGGATAAGAATCCTTCTTCCAACCAGGAATGGAAACAACACTTTTTCTTTGTGAGGTCTTCTGAGCCTTGGAACTTTCCCGCAGAGTGGGCATGGAAATCCCTTCTCAATGTAAGTATAATATCAAAAAATGATCTCCAGGTACTTAACATCTCGTTAATTAGATTACAAGGAGAACTTTTGAACTGTCTCGACTCATTCGCCATTCACTATTGTATTATTATAGCCTTAGACCATTTGAGTTTCTTTTGGAAGTGAATATCGTAAAGGAATATATGGGTTCTTCTTTACCTTGTTCATCCTTTTTTTAATTGAAATATAAACTTTATTAAAAAAAGGAGAAAATCATCAACAATAACACAAATCACGACGTTCGTTCATTGACTAAAGGCATCTTTTTAGTCCTCGTTAAAACCTCAAAATGTAAACCCACCCTTGTGGGATAATCCTGAGGAAATAGTACCCTCCCCATATCAGTAGTAGAAGGAGAAGATCAAAGCAAGAAAAAAAAAACACTAAAGGCACAAGCTGGCCAAGAATAAAATCATGCTACAACAAGGAAGTCATGATATATAAAGCAGCACTATCAGAGTCCTCTGCCAAACCGAAAGTAAGTTATCACGTGAGGGGATGAAGTAATTATCGTGATGAACGGAACACCATTTTACCCAAAATACCATCGTTCACCAGATCTAAAAGAAATGTCGAGGGCAGCGTAAACCAGTCATAATGAGGAGAATGGGATTTAGCAAGCGCATCAGCAACGTGACTACCTTCTGCATAAACATGCAAAACCATGAACTCAATCGAGGTAGTGAGGAAGAGAACCTGATGCCATCGAGCGAGGAAGCGCCAAGGGACATCAAGACGACGCTTCACAAATAGGTCCACCACATAAGTAGAGTCGAGTTGCAACTAAATCCATCTCCATTCTCTAAAACCAGCCTCTTCAACTACAATAATTGCGGCCTCCAAATCTACCTCAAAGGCAAAACCCTGACCAAGCAATCTCGAAAAAACACCATTTATAAAGTCGCGACACGTACGGAATATGACCACCGAGACGCACTCACCGGGGTAGCCCAGGGCACTGCCATCAGTATTCACCTTAATCCAGACAGGTGAAGGGGGCAACCAGACCAGGGAGGAGAGGGTGAGTTGAGGCTCGAGCCTACCACGCACACCCAATTTGCGAAAACAAATCAAGTCAGAGTACTAGACACCGTGCCGTGATCCAGAGCGGGGGACTCCAAAATAAGCGAGCGAATGAGAATGAGAGCCGCCGTGGTAAAAGGAAGAACTCCATTTTAAATGTAAGTACATAAAAGGATATCAATGACGATGTCAGTATAAGTGGCGAGGAAGATCTCAGTAAAGTGCCAAGCCCTAGAAGAAGTAATCCGCAACAGTCTATGAAAAGAGAGGCTTAAGAATCTCAGGAATATCAATTGCAGATAGCAATGCAGTAACCAAGCAAGTTATCCCACCAAAAGCTAATCCGAGAGTCGCTTCCAGGAATCCAACGAGAATTCTGTAAAATGTTAGTAACATGACTCTTAATGCCTCCCCAAATAGATGAGGAGACATGAGCTCGGGGGTAACCATTCATCCTAAAGAAGCACTCACGGAGAAGATGAAAGGCATAGCATCCTTATTAAGCAGGTTATTAGAAAATTTGAAGAGGAACAAAGAATTGTCCATGGTGACCGAGCGGATACCAAGGCCGTCTTCCTCACGAGGGGAACAACACCAAGCCCAGTTAACGGCACAACACTTACGCTTAGAAATATCGCAAGACCAGACAAAATTTCTTATAGTAGTCTCAAGCTTGAGAAGAAGCGAGGTCATCCATTTGAGGATGAACATAGAGTGGACCATAGTGTTAGTAATAACCGAGTTAACAAGATACATACAACCTGCCAGAGATAGAGAGGAACCCTTCTAAAGCCCAAACATAGCCAGAGTTTTATCGAGGATCGGGCGAAGATGGGTAGAATGAGGGCTTCCATGAAACATCGAAATGTCAAGATAAGATGTTGGAAGCAAGCCCACAGAGAAACTAGAGACCTTACAGATACGTCTAATAACTGCAGGGGTTACCATGGAACCAAAGTAGATCTTAGATTTCTCCGGACTTAGAACCTGTCCGGAGAAATCCCCATAACGACGGAAGATGTCTAAGATAGCCCAAGCATTAGGGGTCGAAGCATGGTTCATAACAAGGATATCATTGGCATAAAGAAGGTAGGTTGGGAAGTAGAGAGAGAGAGACCGGCACAAAACAAAGAGATTGTACCCCAGTGTGCAGCGAAATAGAGGGCACGAGCAAGGACTTCCTCTGCGATGTAAAACAGAAGAGGAGAGAGAGGGTACCCCTAGCGGACACCCCTGGTGCAACTAAAATAGTCCGTAGAGCTACCATTAAGGATCACTGAAATATGAGCCGAGTGAAGAATGGTCTCAACCCACCCAATAAAGATAGCGGAAAAACCTAAGCAGCGTAAAACCCCAATCAGAAAGCCCCAATCTAGGGTATCAAAGGCTTTTTGAATGTCGATCTTTATAATCATGTTCTTGCCGAAGGTATGGGAGGTAAAGCAATTAAAAGCCTCAGAGGAAACTGCGATACAGTCTTGAATCTATTTTTCGAGGATAAAACCAAACTGGGAATCCGAAATTACATTACCAGTGACAGCACCAAGATGGGTAGCCATTATCTTAGTAATGATCTTGAAGAAAAATTTACTTAGGGTGATCGGGCGAAAATCTTCCACCTGAATCGCCCCCTTAAATTTTGGGATGAGGATCGTGAAACTAGAATTGAAGCCAGTAGGAAGAGAGGTGGAATCAAAGAAGTGACAAACTTCCGAACAATCATCTTGGTCGATAATATCCCAACACTCCTGAAAGAAGTAACCATTAAGATCGTCAGGACCAGGGGCACTACTAGGGGTGACAGAAAAGTCCCAAGAAGAAAGAAATTATCTTACCCTGAATTGCATCAGGGGAATGGCTGAACACTCCATTGATCAAGAGAGAGTCGATGGAGGATTTCTTGACTCTAGCCTTAATGCTACGTGGAATAAAGTCGAGTTACGATTGCCATCTGTGAGCTACTCAGCTTACCTCTTCTGTCAAAGTACACTAGCCTGAGTATCAAGTAATGAGGCAGACTGAACCTGAAGGGTAATATCAGCCTCGTTGTCAACTTCAGAATAGCCCGTGTCCAAGCAACGAGACTGTAAATCCATAAGCTCCGCATGAGTCGCCTCCACCCAATAATGAGCATTATCAACTGTATGAGCATTGCACTTCTGAAGAACTCCGTGAAGGTATCTCAACTTAGCCATGAGGAGAAGAATGGGGTTAGCAGCCTAATAAGGAAGAGTCCAAGCAGTGGTGACGAGATTACGGAAGCCCGTCTATGAAGTCCAATAGTTCTGAAACTGAAGATTTCGAGGGCCCGAGGTGGTGTTCGAATATCTAGAACACTCGATAAGGATGGGATGATGATCGGAGCGAGAGAAGGTAAGAAGAAAACCAGAGATCCACCCACATGCGAGGGGAAGATCGGAGAGTTGATCACATGATCCAAACGGGCAAAATGGAATTCAGAGTGGCAGCGGCTGATTCTAGTGAAAAAATTGCCTTTAGTGGAAACCTGCAAAAAAATCCCATCATCCAAGAAACTCTGAAAATCAGCACAAGAGGTAGTACTAGGAGGTTTTGCCCCCAAGACGCCTGTGGGCACCCGGAACAGCATTAAAATCCCCTATAATCAAGAAACGGGGGAGGGGATGGCTCAAGACATCTCACCAAAGAGTGCGACACTCCAACGCCGCATTATGAGCATGAATGAAACCAAGATGGAAGACGAGATCCACAGAGTTGGCCAAGAGGAGGATAACCTGATCTGAAGAGAAAAGAGTCTTAGTAGAGGTAACAGTAGATCTCGTTAAAACCAAGATATCCGGGATCCCATTGCTTTGAAAATTTTCAGCAACAAGGGTGAGATCAAGGGATCGCTAAAAAGAGGCATGAATGCTAGAGAAAGAAACCATCGGTTCCACAATAAAAAGAAAATTAGGACGGTGAACCCAACAAAGCTTCTTAAAGATTAACCGAGAGGCATAGTTACCAATCTCCCGAATTTCCCAAAAGAGGCAATACATTAATCAAGCGTGGAGGGGGAGGGGTGGCGATTCCTCCTATCCATTTGATTAAAATGAGATAGCTCATTTTCAAAAGTCGCTAAGCTAACATCGGCATCGTCAAGATCGGACCAACGTATACTGGAAGTCGTGGACATTAGCTTGTGAGAAATAAAGGACCCAGGCTCATTGAGTGTTAACTTATGAGAGGGATTACTCGTTTTGACCTTGTCCGTAGCACTTTGAAGAAGTGACTTGGATGCAGTGTTAGGGTCGTAGATAGAGAGCGTACGATCGTTCAAAGCCGCAGGGGTCAGACAAGATGAAGTGATAGTACCAATGATCAGGGCTGGACGAGAGTGAGGATAGGGTGCTACGAAACGATCCTTCCCCTCTTGAACAGGCGAAGTAAGAGGAGCAGCGGAGGGGTGAGGAGCGGGATTCCCAAAAATGAGGATCCCGGTGATGGGGAAGAAAGCTCGGACCTCGAAGGAGGATCCAAGGTAGGAGGTGCCGGGGATCCTAAGCAAATGTCTGATTGTAACACTTTAAAAGCATTAGAGGTCGTCAAAGAGGTGTCGGTAAGAGAAGTTTTCGAGTGTTAATCCTTATGATGATGTCCTTTATGCTCAATAGAATCAGAACATTGATGAGATCTTCTGGTATTAACCATTTTCCAATCGTCCTTATTAACATTCTGAGGATCACGAGAATTAAAGAAGGGCAAGAGCCAACAAGGTGCCCAACCAATTTGCAGAAAGAATAAATATCTGGCAAATTCTCATAACCTATGGAAATATACCCGCAATAGCTTTCACGTTCAATCATCACCATCTCACACAAAGCATTATTAAGGTTTAAATCAGCCAAAACACAAACAAATGTCACTATTGTTTCTAGTTGTGACAGAATTAATTTTGTCAATAATTTCCCCTTGAAGAACGATGACGATATTTGGTGTCACAACAAGTTTATTTTCATGACAACGCTACTATTTGTCATCAGTTCTAGAAAAATGGCGACAACATTATTTTCACACGAAAGAGTTATTTGGTGACGTCAAATATGAATTTGTCATAGTAATTTTATTTTTGTTACAAATTCACACCAAATTTAGTAGACTCTTCCGATGATAATAATTAGAGATAATTTATAGTATCACTGCGTATTTTTGTTATTAAAAGCATCATTTTTCTCATTAGTTTCTCTAAATGTAATATTTATTAATTTTAATTACTTATATTTTTTAACGACTATATTATTAGATAATATTTCTTAAGTTTCTTATTTTTAAAATTGATTAAATAAGTTTATAAATTTAAATAATAGATTTTTTTTTTTCTGATTTCAAGTTTTGAAATTTATTTATTATTGTGTTATAACATTTTATATTTGTCTACAAAAGTTCTAAATTAATCTCTTTACCCAAAATTTCTTTTTGTGAACATCACTTTTTGTGAATACCCTTTTTATGTGTCTAGAATACTTATTTAGAAGTTAATCACACTTTATTATATTCTTATATAATTTAAATGTATTTTGATATTTGTTTTATAATACTTCAATTATATTTTTCATTTTTAAAATATATCAGTAATTATTCATGATTAAATACTTATTTATCTTACTTTATAATTTTTAACGGCTTATATTATTATCTAGAATATTTTTAAGTATTTTATTTTACAAATTTATCTTATAAATATGTAAATTTAAAATATTTTTAGTGTGTGTATATATATATATATATATATATATATATATATATATATATATATATATATATTCTGATTTTAAGTTTTGATATTTATTTAGTATTGTTTTATAACATTTTATTTGGTTTATAATTTCTTTATTATTATTGTTTATTAAATAGGTATTTAGAATTTATTTTATATTTATGAGAAGTATTAACATTTTTATTAAGCTTAAAAAATGAATTTCTGGTAAGTTATGTAGGGTTAAAAGAAAGATTAAACTTATTTTTGAATGTATATTTCTTTGTTTATAAATTATAATATCAGGACCACGTGGTGGGGTAGTTGGAGCTAGTTACAAAATTAAAACATTGCGTGTTCAAGCCTCATATCTCTTCAAAATTCATTGCGTGTTCAATCTCCATATCTCTTGAAGATTTTTTTTTTTACTAAAAAAATTAAAATCGCAACCACTGTGGTTGGGACTTGAACCCACAATGTATAGCACCAATTGCAAACAATGTATGATTCTAACAATTTTCTTTTTTACTCAAAAAATTAAAATCGCAACCACTGTGGGACTTGAACCCACAATGTATAGCACCAATTACACTGGGAGACTTGAACCCACAATGTATAGCACCAATTGCTAACAATGTATGATTCTAACAATTTAACCAACTAGTATTTGATGTTAATTTTTAGAAATAATATATAATTAACGCTTCTCTGATCACAATTACTCTTAACCTTATATAAATCAAAACTACCACATAATCTTTTCATTAATAAATAAAAAAACTCTAAATAACTATTTAATAAATTATAATATGCAAAAAATAAATAAATAGAAAAAAGCAAAATATAAAATTTATTATATAATACTAATTATAATTCAAAACTTAAAATCATAAAGAATATATAACACAATATTTTTAAATTTATATAACTATTTAATAAATGTGGAAACAAAAAAATAAAAATAATATAAATAAAAATATAATTAATTTAAATTTTATAATTTAGGATAAATAAATATAAATCATGAATAATTAATATATTTAAAAATAAATAAACATGACTTAGATTTTATTAAATATTATAAACTAAATATCAAAATAATTTTAAATTAGA
Source organism: Phtheirospermum japonicum (assembly GCA_014905375.1). Taxonomy (NCBI): domain Eukaryota; kingdom Viridiplantae; phylum Streptophyta; class Magnoliopsida; order Lamiales; family Orobanchaceae; genus Phtheirospermum; species Phtheirospermum japonicum. The sequence goes on from BMAC01000199.1 coordinate 1,681,550, forward strand.
TAAAATAATAAATTATGCATCTTTGAAATAATTATAAGTTATATATTTTACTTATGTAAGTTCATAATTTTTTTTGAGTCCTTTTTTTAGAAATTACTTTAATTATGATAAGTTTTAAAAAATATTTAATAAATCCTGAAGAAAATATTTAAAAAACCAGAAAAACAAAGAATATTGTAGAATGATATAAAACAAATTAGAGAAATTAGATTATGTTGCTAATTTAACAAATAACTTTTTATTCGAAATAACTATTCAATAAATTATAAAACGGAGAAAATACAAAAAATCAAAATATAAAATATTCTAATATAATACTAAATAAATCTTGAAGTTTGAAACCAGAAAATATATAATAAGTTATAACTTAGATTCATATAATTATTTTATAAATTTTAAAAATAAAATAATTAAAAATATTATAGACTATTAATATAAGTCATTAAAAATCATAAAGTGATTTAAATAAATTTTAAAAAATAAATATTTAACCATTACTTAATATATTTAGAAAAATTAAAACATAACATAAAATTAATAAAGTATAATAAAATAAATCTCAAAATACTTGTAGACCGGAAAAAAAAATATTAAAAAGTTTGAGTAACTGCTAAATAATTATTCTAAAACCCAGAAAAGAAAAAAAAATGAATGTTATAAAAAAATCTACTAAATAAACAAAAAAATGCATAAAAAAATGAAATGTTGGGTCACAAAACTATTTTAAGGTTTTCTTAACAAAATATAAAATATTATAATATAGTACTAATTTAATCTCAAAACTTGAAATAAAGCAATTATTTATAAACTATTGTTTAAATTTATATATTATTTAATAAATATYAAAATWAWTTATAATTAATTATATAAAATATTAATATAAGTGGTAAAAAATTATAAAGTTAGTTAAATGAATATATAAAATACATATTTTACATGAGTAATTACTTAATATATTTAATAATGAAAACATAATAGAAAATATTTAGGATCTTTTTGTTGGTAATAGAGTGAAAAGAAAATACTTGAAAAATAAAAATAAAGCGAAAATAATATATATACAAGGGGAATTGAACTCCAAACCTAAAAGTTAGAGAAAAACATTATAACCACTACATTAGCAGACCCTCTTTAATTAAATTCTACAATATATAATTTATAAAAAACCTACAGGTTGTCCGAAACAAGAAATCTCGAAAATAATTATTTAATAAGTTTCAAAATAAGATCATAAAAATATTGTAGAATAATAATATAAGTTTTTAAAAAACATAAAGTCATTTAAATACATATAGAAAATATATATTTATTCATGAATAATTACTTAGTATAATTAAAAAATTAAAAAACAATAAAATATTATAAGAAATTATAAAATAAATCTGAAAACACTTTAAAATCTGAAAAAAATAATAATAAATTTTATTAACGTCTAAACAACTATTTCAAAAATATTTAAAAAAAGAAAAAGAAAGAAATGAATGAATGTTAAAAAATTAAGAAAACTATTAAGTAAACAAAAAGAAAAATTTTTTTATTAAAAAGTGAGATTTCGATTCACAAAATTAATTGAAGGCTTTTGTAAATGAAATATAAATATTATAATAATACTATTTACAGATTAAAATTGAAATAAGGCAAATTATTAATAAATTATCGTTTATATTTATATATTTATTTAAAAAATATTAAAGTAAATAATTTTAAAGTATTATAGAATAATAATATAGGTTCTTAAAAATTATAAAGTAAGTTAAATGAGTGTAAGATAAATACTTAATCATGAACAATTAATTAAAAAATTAATAATAAAAAGTAACAAAAAGTTTTACAAGTATTATAAATAAAAATTTCAAAATGATTTTAAATTAGATAAAAATATAACAAAGTGTGATTAATTTCAAAATAATTATAAGTTTTTATATTTTACTCTTATATGATTTTATAATTCCCTTCTCTATTATATTATGTCATTTTATAATATTATTTTTTATGTTATATATTTTTAATAAATATTTAGAGGTTTTAAATATTCTGTCACTAATTAAAAAAATTATGATATATTTTATATATCTTTTATTTATTTTTTATAACTTTTTAATTTTCAAAATTTATTTAATATTTATTTATAAAATAATTATAAATCTTTCTTTATTTTAAATTTTATAGTACTAAAAATAAAAATAATTATTATAATAATAATAATTATTATTGTTCTTATTCGTGCGCTGTTTAGTATTCCAAATATTCTACAAAAGAGTCGAACTTAGGATTTAATGGTTTGAGTATCCCAAACAACTCAATTGTATCCAAAAGAGGCGTTTCATAATAGATATCACTTCTAAAAACTTGGGGCAAACAGGAGGCGTAATATTCTTTTTAGAACAAGCGGTTCTTAACAAAACTGCTTCCAAAAATAATTATTTTATATTTTTAATAAAATTTTCAAGTTTTTTATTTGTATATTTATCGAAAAATTATAATAAAATATATTGTAAGATAATATAAAATAAATATTAAAATAAAACTTAAAAAACAAATAATATTATAAAATGATCAAACAAATAAGAAAAAGAATGTGGAACCAGTTTAGTAATACAAACAATAAATACTTAACAAATTAAAAAACAAAGAAAATAAAAATCCAAATATAAAATGTTGTAATATAATACTAAATAAATCTCAAAAACTTGAATATATATATATATATTCAAGTTTTGAGAATTATTTAATATTTTATTACAACCTTTTATATATGTATATAAGGAATTCTATGGTGCCGTGAAGGCACCATAATTRACTAAATTAGAACCACTAGATCAAYAATTTGTTATGAATAATGGTATATCATTGGATGTAAATGCAAGAGTAGTTGGGAGCACGGTACCTTCATGGCACCATATTTTGGTTATGATTTTAAGTTTGAGGTTTCTTTAGTATTATATTATAATATTTTATATATTTTTTTTTTATTTATTAAATAGTTATTTGGAATTTATTTTATATTTATGAGAAGTATTAACTTTTGTGTTAAGCTTCATAAATGGATTTTTAGTAAGTTATGTAAGGTTAAATGAAAGATTAAACTTATTTCTGAATGTTTATTTCTTTATTTATAAATTATAACATAGGGGACTTCTACGGTGCCGTGAAGGTACCTTCACGGTACCGTAGTCATTTCCTATAACATAAGGACCATGTGATGTAGTGGTTGGGGCTAGGTATCAATATTAAATATTGTGGTTCAAAAATAAAAAAATGTGTAAATATTGAAGCAATGTCAATTAAAAAAAAAAGTAAAATCACATGACAAAACCAATGGGTTTTGAACTCAAAATGTATAACACCAATTTCTAACAAGGTATGAATCAAACCACTTAACCAACTACCGTTTGATATTAATTTTTCCAAATAATATATAATTTTACGTTTGTCTGATCACAATTACTCTTAATCTAAGTTACACCACGGATACGGACTCGGGACACGACACGAACACGAGGACACGCGTATTTTTAAAAATATAGACTCTTAACCTACGTTACACCACGGATACGGACTCGGGACACGACACGAACACGAGGACACGCGTATTTTTAAAAATATAGGACACAACACGGCTCGTACACGTTTATAATATTAATAATTATTAATAAATTTTATTTCCTATAAATATTAAATTGTAATAATTTAATCATTTAAAATAATTAGAAACTCATTCACAATAATAGATAAAACCCCAAGAAAAATGAAAAATGATAATCATTAAAAAAACTGAAGAAAAAAATAAAAAAAATAAAAAAAACGTGTCGGGAACGTGTACAGGCCATGTCCCCGTATATCGCACCGTGTTAGGCCGTGTCCGAGCCGTGTCCCCTATCAGAGAAAAAAAAGAACTAAAAAAGACACGCGTTCGACACGTGTCGAAGGCGTGTCGGGCTCGTGTCCGCATCCATGGCGTGTCCGACTTGCCCCCGAGTTCAAAAATAGAGTGTCCATACATCATAACTCTTAACCTAAGTTGCACAGACATGGATACGAACTCGGGACACGACACGACACGGACACAAGAACACGCTTATTTTTAAAAATATAGGACACGACACGACTCAGACACGTTTATAATATAAATAATTATTAAAATATTTTGTCTTCTATAAATATTAAATAGCTAAATTCTAAATACTTNAAAAGATCCTTAGCTGAGTGATGTATGTAATCTAATTGAGGGGTATAACTTTGTGTGATTTTAAGATATTTTATGATATATATATATTTGTTTCTTAGATTTATTTAATCATTTCCTAGAATTCAATTTTAGTATTTATTAGCTAATTTAACTTCTTCAAAATTGTTCACCGATTTTCGAAATGGGTTTTTCGAACCTTTTATTTTTTGTCATCCCAAAATTGTGACAAAATACATTAAAACGTCATCAAATATAAGTATTCGTGACGAAATCGGTGAACAACTGTGACAACAATAAATGTTGTCATATAAGGGTGTTATTCTATGACGAAATTGCTAATTTAACGTCATCCAAAATTGTGACAAAATACATTAAAACGTCATCAAATATCAGATTTCTCAAATAACTATTTAGATATATGAAGTTTTCTTATGTTTATATTAAATAAACTATATTTTTACAAACATACCTTATAGTTTATACATACTTTTTCAACTTTATTATATATTCCTTGAAGATTCTTTCATGGTTACTAAATTCAAAAGCCAAATAAGATATTTGCAAATTATTAGAAATCTTTAAATAAGATATAATAATTTTTGCAATGAAATAAATTATGATCGATACAAATAAAAATAAAAAATCTTGCAAAATATGCTATAACATTATAATTATAAAATAAGTGAAAATATTGTGAAAAACCTTAAATAGTCTAAGTACTGAAAAATATGAAACTTAATAACTGACAATAAAAAAATATAAAACTGATTTGAGAGGAGATCAAACTTTATATCTCATAAATAAAATTTCTCTTTATTAATATTATTATTATTATCATTATTATTATTCTTTTATATTTGTTCATGTCATGTGTATTAAACATATTACAAGATAGTCGAACTCATAACTTAATGGTTTTCGTAAAATACATTTATCAAATGAGTTGATGCATAATCTACTTAGTTTGAGATATATTATTTTATCTTATGTAGGAGGCCCCATCAATATATGCAATTCATAATTAGGATAATATTACGGAAAGTAACACATTTTAATTGTCTGCTAATAAGTAACTTTTAAAGTATTATTGTTATGTGTTCAACGACACAAATAATCTTAATTCTCTACATATTTGCTTTTAAATATTTGTTTAGTTTGTCATTTAATAACAAATACAATTGACTAGTTTATATTTTAAAAATATAACATCAATATTTTTAGTAACAAAAAAATCATAAAAATAATTTAAATCATAAAAATAATTTTGAAAATATTAAATTGTTAAAATAAATATAACAAATTATAAATAAATTATAAAGAGTTATTTAATAAAACTTAAAAACTGGAAAAAAAACACTTTAAAATCATATTTAAAAAAAACACACACTATATATCATATAAATAATGTATAAAAATATATAATTATAATCCAAATTATTATTTGATAAATCTAAAAAATGAAGATAAAAACTAAAAAAAAAATTATAAAATGAAATTTAAAATTCATAAAATAAACTTAATAAACTATTAAAACTTAAATCAGCTTAAATCCACAATAAACTGTCCAGCCTAGCACGCCACAAATTTAAACCCATTAGCCCTATCTTCTTCCTCATTTCTTTTTCTCTGTTTCTCTATCCCGTACCCCATAAATCACAACCGACATCAAAATCCGGCCTAAAAACCACCCATTAAGCTCCAGATCCAACAATTTCACAATACCTCTTCAAAATCCCCAAATTCAATTAATTGCAAGCAAAATCCCTTTGAGCCCCAAACCAAACTATGACCCTCTTTATCATCTCTCCTTTTCCCTATATCTTCCCGTCGCACCAGCCCACTCCACGACAAGGAGACGG
>BMAC01000199.1:1689357-1710316 GCA_014905375.1 Phtheirospermum japonicum
CTAAGAGAATTTTCTTTAATTTAGAGATTAAAAAAAATTAATAGTTGGTGCCTGTTTGTGAGTGATTTTTAATTGTAATGATCAATTGTGTTGTTAATCTGCACTCCTTTTTTTGTAGAATAAACTTTAATATTTTGTTGTGATCATCTAGAAATTTATGTAAGCACAAGTGGATCCTTTTTAGAATAATTGTATTTGTCTTGTATTCTGTTAATTTATCAATGTATGGAATATAAGTTATAATATATATATATATATTTATTATTATGTTTTTGGCTTTGCAGAAGGGGTGCGCCAAGGAGCCAAAGCTGCTGCAATTGCATGTGTTGCCCGTGTTGTGCCCACTGTATGTGAAATTTTATTACGCTTTTATGCTATATGCTCTTGGTTCACTGTGATACTAATCAGATTTAATCGAATAAATGTTTTTGGCATTAAAGAAAAGCTGAGAATCTCCTTTTCATACCGTGCCGGTTTTAAACAACAGTCTTTATAAAATAGGCTAAAAAGTTCTTAATTTTTGATTAGTTTCCTAATTTTTTGTTTGATTTATTTTGGTGTTATTTGTCTTGCGATTGATTTTCTGGTTGTATGGAATGGATCGTCGGGGGTAGTGACGAGTTTTTGGATTTGAAGTTAGGGATGGTGGATTCGCCTTTGCCATCCTTTTTTCCCTTTTATTTCTGGTTTTAGTTAGATTAGATGTGTATTGGTTGGTGTTATAATATGGCCAATATTTTATCCCTCAATTACTCCTCACCCGACTCATTCCTGCAGCCAGTTGCTGTTCCAAAATTGTTCAAAGACGACTAGATTTATCATTAACTTTTGTTTTGAAATTAATTTGTGTAATTTCTTCTTATACCTCGTCTTGGTTCAGTGTTTCATTTGATTTGATTACAGGTACTACAAGACGTGTACTCTCCGTAGTAGCGAATGACAATTGGCTAGGACAAGCGGATTCAGGCCGAGTAGACTGGTTGTTGAAACGAGTTCGGACCGGAGTTGTGTACGTTTACGGGTCGCTACTACAGTTCTCTGAGCTAGTATTGGGATCGAGAAGAAGGTTCGGGCTACAACTCAGGCTCAAGTTACACAAGTTTTGATATATGGTTCAACTCTTTTGGTTTAGTTTAAGCTTCCAGATCCTTGTTTTGAATGTTCCAAGTACATTAATTTTCTAGTTATGCGTTCTGGGTAATTTAAAATAATATTTTGGCTACAGTACTCTTGGTATATGTTCGGAATTGTCGAAAAAATATTTTGGAATATTCTTATCATTTATATTGTAATGATAAAAATGCTTCTTTGCTTTCATTTTCATATTTATGATATTTTCCCTTATAAGAATAATGACAAATTAATGCACATATATAGGACGATTTATGTCGTCATGAAAGTAAACAATCAAATCGTGTTCACTCAATTATTACAACTTTAAGCGTCACATAATTATTTCAAATTTGTCATTTTAATAAATTATGACAACTTGTTTCATCACATAATACTTTGAACTTGTCACCTAAACTAAATTATTTATGATGATTGGCTTGTCACCATATAAATTTATCTAATGACAATGAATTTTATCACCATATGTACCCTTAAATCATCATTGAACACATATTTTTTATGATGATTATAATATTCGTCATATATTGCTAGTTTTTTCGTGATAAATAATTTCATCACCTTTCATAGTAAATAATGACACAATGGTTTTTCATTGTAATTATAGATGTTTGGTGACGATCAATATTGCGTCGCTATAAAACAAATCTATCGTGACGAATTACATTATACTTGGCAAATTTTTAATACATATTATGACAATATGAGCGTCATGATAACTCAATAAAAATTGTCACCGTAGTTATGTTTGTCACGGAAAGTCAAATGTTTTGATGACAAATTAAGTGTTCGTCATTGAAAATGTTAACATAAGGTGAAAAAATCGATCTTTTGATGACGATTTTTCAATCACTTACGTGACGAATTCTGCGTCACCAAATAGTATCATCTATGACGACAATTTACATCAGCATTATCAAAACCGAACATTTAGTGAAGCGCTTGAAAAAATTGTCACTTTCACCAATGGTGACCGCAATACTATGACAACCGCTGTGACGCTCAATTTTCGTCACCGTTTCTCTTCAGTGACGAAAAAATAGACTTTTAGTGACGAAACGTATCGTCATCGAACATCAAATTTCTTGTAGTGCGTTGAGTGGTGCATCACGAGGCTAGTATAGAAGTTCGATTTGCTAAAAGGCTTTAGATCAAAACCCATCATAGATGGGGCAGGGTGGTAAGCCACGGGCCTCAAGGCATGAAAAACCCTAGCATCAAGCACTTGCTGCGCAGGCACAGATGTGGCAGAACACGGCAAACAAACGGCTGCAGAATTATCTGAGGGCTCTCCGCGAGAGGAATATTGCAATGCAAGCATCGAGAAGAAGACCCAAGGCGGTGAGGGGTTCCAAGAAGGAGGGGCTCCGTTCAAGATCCTAGTCGCAGCAGAGATTGAACTGTTCACCGCTAGCAAAAATAGTGCAGTCGCAGCGGCTGCGGGCTGATCGCGGCCAGCAATAGAAATTGCCGAAAGAGCTTTAGCAGTGGCATGGCTGCCAGGGACACGGAATGGAGGGGTTTGTGCTAGAAACGAGAGAGGAGAACCCCTATCCGCCGACAGAGATCTGAACGAGAAAATTAGGGCGAAAAGAAGTGTACAACTAGGGTTGAAGGCTGGTGTTCTCGGTAAAGCGTGCTCAGCAGTCATCGGAATCCATTGAGTGTTCATCGTCGTAGTAACATTCATAGCTAAGGAGGGGAAAGGTTGGAAGGGCTACCCAGCATGCTGGTCTGCGTGAAAGAGCGGCAGTGCCGCATCCAACAGAGGATACAAAAGAGAATCCAGGTCATGACCAGCATTTTTGGGAATCCAAGGGTTGTTCATCGCCATAGGAATGTTCAAAGCCATTGACGGGAAAGGTTGGAAGGGCTGGAGAGTGTGATGGGGAGCGTGAGGGGGCGGTAGTGTCGTGACCAATGGAAGAGATGATAGAGAAGTCGTAAGCTCTGGAGCAGTTGAAGCGGAGATCGGAGATGGCCGGAGGGGCTGAAGGTTCGGCTGTGAGAGCGGCTGGCAAGATGGAGGAGTGGTGGGCATCGGGTGATGAGGATATGATGCCATAATCCCAGCGGGTAGTTTACTAGGTCGAAGGGAAAATTTAGGAGAGAGAGCAAAGCTTTTTCTGCATTTTTTCATTTTTTTTTGTTGTTAACTATCTTACTTGGTTCATCCTTATTATTAGAGAAACACTCTTGTCAATCCGCACAAACGGATCATCCGTTAGGCCAAAATTCCATAACAATAAATCATAGTTCAAAAGGCAATACATTATAAAAAATCAATATATCATAATACCACTACATCATAGTATTAAAACCAATGCATCATAGCATGGGTCAGAGATTTATGAAAATTCAATACTTTCGAGTATAAAAACCAATATATAATAATACAAAAACTAATACATTATATCAAGTCAGATGGCCTAACAGGTTATAACCCATCAATCTAGCCTAACTTAAGTGTTTGCCTTATTATTATTATTATTATTATTTGTTTTTATCTTTTTTCCTTTCTACAGATACTATGTTCAAGAGGTGTAGAGCTAATATGGGTGATCCCAAGGAGAAGATCGTATATGTGGGTCGAGTTCTTCCCAAATATCCTCCACCACAAGCCCCTAGCCCAATAGGGAATACCTCTTTCACTAGCTCCAACGAATCTTTGCCTTCAAAGAGGGATCTTCCGGGGCCGAGCCATCTTAATCCTAAGAAAGCTAAGGGGACTCCTCCATCTGACTTGGGTCTGACCTTAGGACTAGCCATCACCACCCCTAACCAAACATTTTTCACTCAGAGCATGATGAAAAATGAAGATGGTCATACAATTGTTCAATATGTGCAAGGAATATGTTTTACCCCAGATCAAGAGCTCTTCTAGAAGTGGTAACATAATGAAATTGGAGATTGGAGTTTGGGTCTTTCTAAGTTAACCACAAACTCTTGACACTTATGATTTGAATCTCTATTCTTATAGTTTTCTTTTATTGTAGACCTTAACCATGACCACTCGCCTTCATCACAGTTTCAACGATCCCCAATTAACTATTGACCTCAAGGCAGCAAAGGAAAAGGTTTCTAAGATTAGATTCAAGTTAGAGAGATCTGGAGCTGCTTCCAAGGATGTCCAGGAGCCTACTACAATCTCCCAGACCCAAGCTCAGGAGCATATCACCTCCGTCGAGGCCCATTTAGAAGCCCTGAAGAATGAGCACACGGTGAAGATTAAGAAAGATTGTGAAGAGGGCGTTAAGGAAGGACAGGAAACCTATCTTTAATCTAATGCGGTCTTATACTTGGTACAACAGTTTTTGAAGCTACTCGAAAGATACTTGTCCACTTCGAGGAGTTTTACAACACTCTGATGGAGGTGGTTCCTTTTTACGTTGGCTATGTTTTGTACAAGGTGAAAGAGTGTGTGGCATCAAGGGGTTCGGTGGTGAGCTTCGGCAAGAATGATATTTTAGATGATGCTCTAGATTGTCCAACTTTGTGGTGAGTGATGAAGATTCCCAGATCAACTCAGTTGACCACACAGACTTCATAAATTATGTTCTTCATCACTTCAATCCTGAAGCCCAGCCAGTTCCAATAATCCCTTGGTTGTAGCTAACCTCACCTGACGTTGGGACTGATGAGATGGATTTTGATGGGTTAATTGCTCCTTCCAAGGCCATCTCATTTCTATTGTGGATACTGCGATTACCACCTCGGATTATTGGGAGCCATTTACTTTCTTAGCTTTAGAATTTTGTCTTTATGCTAGATATGATATTATCCATGTTTATTTATAGGCTTTAATGTGTAAGGGACCTTTTTTATGGCTATGAATGAAGTACCATCCAAATTTAATTCTTTGCAACAGGACCTTCATTTTTATAAATTACCCAACTTCTGTTTTTCTAAACAATCTCTTTGTTATTGGCTTTTTTACCTTAGCTTTATTTTACTTGTTTGCATTTTATGTTTTCCTCTCTAGGTTAGAAAGGTTCTTTATGAGCTCAGCATATTCAAGATTTACCCTTTAGTTGAGCTTGAACCTACTATTTCCTGCCCTGACCTTTTGGGTCCTAGGACTTTTGGAGGTTCTGTTAACTTAGGTCCTCATTCTTCCACTATTCTGGTCACTAACAGTACACTTAGGCGGTCGTTTATCCTTGTCTAATATCGATTCAAAATACAGGTGGGAGGATGATACCTTATAAATGCCTTCTCCTCTTCGACATTTCCTTATCAAAACAATTACTTCCTTTATTTCTTTTGTGCTATGACTGGTTCATCAATCATTCCTCCGCCTGATCCTTATTAGATTCAAGAGAAAATAGATAGGATTCACTGCTGGTTAGAGAAAAAGAGGAAGAATAAGCAATTCTATAAGGATAATTGGAAGTTGTATGAGCATCACATCCTTCAACTTTGAGAGGAGGTGTTGGGTCTTCGCGACCAAGTGGATCATTTGTTCGAGGTGAGCAAACCCTTGCTGCTGATGCCAAGGTGGAGGCACAGTGAGCTGACTTGTACTACCTCAAGTTTCATGAGGTGGTTCATGCACTTTGGAGCTTTAAGAATGCCCATCATCACCCTCCTAATTGATCTTGTTTTGTTTACTACTCAAGTATTTGATTTGAGTTTTTTCCAAGGTTCTAAACTTTGAAATCCGATGCTATCTTTAATAAAACTACCCTCCAGCATTTTTATATCTTTTCATTAGGCCAACTGCCTATTTTTATATACAAGTGTTGATGGTCATATTGTCCCGAGAGCCGGGATAAAAACCAAGCTGGGTTGCGCAAGAGAGTTGGTGAAATTCACTAGACCGATGAGAGCGTCGAGCTGCACCTGCCAGGTAGTAATTGCCGAGCTTCTCGCACCGAGCTGCCGAGATGAAGGCGTCAGGCCTTCAGCGAAATTCACGCAAACTGCTGAGCACAGCTGTCAAGCTCCCCGAGCTGAGCTGCCGAGCTGAAGGCGCCAGGCCTTCAATGACATTCGCACAGACTGCCAAGCACAGCTGTCGAGCTCCCCGAGCTGAGCTGCCGAGCTGAAGGCGCCAGGCCTTCAATGACATTCGCACAGACTGCCAAGCACAGCTGTCGAGCTCCCCGAGCCGAGCTGCCGAGCTGAAGGCGCCAGGCCTTCAGCGACATTCGCGCGGGCTGCCGAGCACAGCTACCAAACTCCCCAAGTCGAGCTGTCGAGCTGAAGGCACCAGGCCTTCGGCAGCACCCGCACGGGTTGCCGAGCACTGCTGCCAAGCTCCCCGAGCTGAGCTACCGAACTGAGGACATTAAGTTCTCGGCGGCACCTGCACGGGTTATCAGGTGCAAATGCCGAGCTCCCCTCGCCGAACTCCCTACGTCCGGCCACTAAGCCGGAGTTGCCGTCCAGAGAATGCAGACTTAAGCCATAGGTGGAGCCCTGTCGTCCAGCACCGAGCTCAACGACAGATTAGGAGTGCCGAGCAGAGCATGTGTGCTCGGCGCCCGCACGGCACAACCAAAATGCTTCCAGAAAATCGTGGGGTCGAGAAATGCCAAGATGGGATGTCAGGTTGGCGTCTCCAAGTTTTTAAGGTGAGTAAAATAACTGAGATCGGTTCTGAGTCGGTGGGAAATTACTGAGCTCGGCATTAAGTCGGCGAACACGTGAGCAGAATCTGTGGAGAACCAATGGGAAAGTGGCAGGTGTCCAATTAGGGTTTCAATGGAAAACAATAAATAGCCTCTCCAAGAGAGTGAGAAGGATCCCCAATTTTTTAGAGAGAGAAACATAGAGAGCTTTAGAGAGAGAAAGCTTGTAATTTGATACTAAGCACTTGTAAAAGGACTCGGCCAAGGCCGATCCGAACTGATTTTGATGAATAAAAGTTAAGCACTTTTTCCTATCCGCTTTCTGCTATCTGATTGCTGCTCTTTTACTATTTTTTGGTTTTGTATTGGTTGTGTTACTCTTAACATAAACAACAAGTATTCAGCCATTTGCCTATGCTCCTTATTATAGCCCATGTGGGGCTATGGGTTTAGGGCTTAGGTTTCTACCTATAAAATTTTTTTTCAAGCATATGCAGTTCTATGTGTTATGTTAAGTCTTCGCCCTTAGGACTGGCAATAATCAATCTTCAATTTCATTTTTAACTTATACTCAATCTCCAGCTATCTAAACCTCCATCTGCTAGTGCTTGGAAATTTAAAACCCATCATATGAGGCCGAATTAGTGTTTTAATTCTTCTGTTAGAAAGTAACTTGGATACATGACATTAATAACTTAGCCTTGCTCAACAATCCTTAGCATGAGTAAAAACAAAAAGGCGAAACAAAACTCCTTCCATGTCCCACTTTAAGTAAAGTAGATCTTCAAGATAGTGACGTTCCACGCTCAAGGAACTTTTTTCCCATCTAAGCTCTCTAGTTTGTAGTCGCGTCCTTCTAGGATTCCAACTACTTTGAAAGGTCCTTCCCAATTAGCTCCCATTTCCCCTAGGCTTTTTTCTAGGCCTGCCTTCCTCAACACCATATCTCTGATCTGGAAGTTCCTCTTAACCAGCATATTATTGTAGACGACTCTTATTCGACCCCTCATCTTCTCCATCCGAAGGAAGATTTTCTCTCTTTTCTCAACCAACAGGTCAAGTGAATCCTGTATCACTAGCTCATTTTGCTCTTCATCAAAATCTTGCTCCGTTGGGTCTCTATGTTGATATCAGTTTGTATTACCGCGTCCATACCATGAACCAATCTAAAAGGGGTCTCTCCCGTAACTTCTTTTAGATTAGTGTTCATAAAGTAACTTTTTCAATAAAAAATATTCATCACACATAATATCCGTATAGGAAACTTTTTTAAAAACTCCTAAACAAATCATTTTTTTTTACTTAAACCCCCTAAAATTCTTTTAGACAAATTACCTCCTAAGCTACATGAAACTAACAAATTAACTTCTATGTTGATTTTTTGACAAAAAATGTTGTTGGAGACCATCCAACCCATATTTATGGACATTCGCGTGCTTCACCTCACATTCTTGTGAATCATATAATACCAAATTTTAGCTCAATATGAGTTTGTTTACTTTGTCAAATTATTTGTCAAAGTTGTAAAAAAAATACATTTTGTGGCCAAATCCGCCAATTTCTAATCAACTTTCCATCCATATACGACTTTCGTTGAACTAGGAAAATAACAAGAACCAAATGGGACTGGTTTCATGTTCAAAGAAATATGGGTTTGGTCAAGAAGTCAATCAAAAGTCGATTGGGGTTAATTGTTGCTGCCCTGGCGTATCCTTTCCTAACCTTATTAGAGTCCCCATCAGTTAGGATTCCCACAATAATTTGAATAACCCCTCATTTGAGGGGACGGGGTGGGTGCTCCATTTCCTTGACCTTCAAATTAGGGTTACGTCTAGGGGAGTGGTGCCCTTCCATTATTATATGGCTCCCCTTCTCTTTATTTCATTCTACATAGATGAACTCTTTCAAGTATCCCACCTAAATCAGCCTCTATATCTCATCTTGCAAGTGTGTGCACTTCTCCGTCATATGGCCATAGTCATTGTGGTAACGCAAAATTTGTTGACCTCTCCTTTTGAGAAGCTATCAGGTATGTTCTAGGATACTCGAGATTGGGGTGACACTGAATGGCCTGCAGAACCTCTCCTTGTGGTAGCACCAAAGGGGTATACCGATCTAGGTGGGACTTCCTTACTCCTGGCTCAGGCCGAGACCTTCTTTTCAGAACCGGATATTCCCTGCCCCTTTTCTCTCTTTGTTTATTTGTTTCACCCTTCACCTTAAGAGCCTCCTCTAAATTAATTAACTTTTAGCTAAGTAAAGGAGCACTTTGAAACTCCCAGGAGAGTCAACAATCAAGAACTGAAAGAAAACTCATTTCCCAAGAGCTTAATCTAACGCGTTCATCAATGTCTCCTCCGAAGCTGGAAGCACCTCCAGCTTGGATGCAGTGAATCTTTTTAAATAAGCCCTGAAGCTCTCTTCCTCTTTCTATAAAATGTTAAAAAAACTCTAGACAACTTTTGATACTTTCGACAACTAGTTAATTAGAGCATAAAGGATACACTAAGCTCATCGAATTAATTGATCGATCCTGGCGGCAACTAGCTAAACAACAACTGCGCTAATTTGGTAAAGGTCGTTAGGGAAACCCAACACATCACTACATCTGATAACCGATACACTATAACCATGTTCTCAAACCTACTCAAGTGATCCCCTGGTCAATGGTCCCATCGTACTCAAAATCCATTGACTGGTATGAAGAGGGAACCTCATCTTTCAACACTTCCTCCACAAAAAATGTTCCTTTTCGCACCCATGAGGTTGAAGGGCTTGCCATCTTCCTCTTTAGCTCCTTAATTTCCTTGTTGAGGCCTTCAACCATCCCGGGCAGATATAATATCTCTCTACTAAAGTGTTATTTATCGAGACAGTCATGCTTTCATCATCTCCTAAGGCAGGTGTGTGCACGTACCCACCCCACGCTCTCCTATAACATTCTCCGAACTGATATGGGTGTGGTACCAGTAGTGGGCCCATACTTGAAATCCTCCTCTCCATCGCCTCCTCCAAAGTTCTGGCGATGGCACTAGAGAGTTGCTAAAATAACTACGGACCCTACGGGCTTGCTCCTCCTCCTGGGGAGAAACCTTCTCCTAGCATCGAGTTCAGCACTAGATTCCTGACCTAAAGGGGAAAGGAATCCTTGGAAACACTTGCCTCACTAATCATCATTTGTGGCGTGTGTGTTGCCACGTCTTGTTCAGATTTTATGTTATGTTATGTCGTACCTCCTCCAAAACTTCTTACTGATGCTCATGCTTCAGATCCATTAGATGTTTCCCATAGACGACCCTAATTGGTTTACTCTCCTGCACCCTGGTCCACTTCCTCTCACCCAATCCATCGTGCCAGCACCCAAACAATGGCCAGATAGGAGGAATAAAAGGGTTTTCTAGCTAACCCTTCGATGCCTAAGTTAGCACATGGATAAGATTTCGCAGAGTAAGGGAAGTTATTTAGAGAGTAATAATGTGTTACCCAATTAAACATATATCTAAGATATTTATAGATATTCATTTTATGGTTCCCATGATATCAGGTGCCCTCTCCCGGGAATATAGGGTCATTATGACACATCACCCATCTGGATCCTTCTATCATACTCTGTCCTGAGCATATACCTCAAACCGAGGCCTCAATACCCCAACCAAACTCAAGGCACTGAGCATATACCCCAAACCTTGATCCTAAGAAGAGACACCGAGCATAGGCATGCAGGTCCCAGTGTTGGTACTCAATACATTTATCTCTTATTCAAGTATTAATCTAGAGATATTCTGGTATCCTGAGTTTCCCATGATCTCCTTCTAGTTTTTCTTTTCTCATACCTTGAGATTTACGGCTTGTACTGAGCTTAATGCTTAACCCGAGCCTTAATGCAAATCCATTTCTTATTTAGCGGTCTTCAGGTGTCCTGAGCTCCATTGACACCTCGACCTTACACTGAAACTTCCCATCTAAGGTTATTTTATCCCAAAACAAATGTGAGACTCTCCGAGATGATGGCATCTTTTTAGAGATTCTAGCAGGCCCCCGACACAGTACTCCTCCAATATCTTTTGTAAACTTGTGATATTTTCTGACATTTATTTAATGCGATAGATTGTTGTAAACTTGATCAATATTTTTACATTTGGATAGTACAAAACTTGTTTATTCGATTCATGTTTTGTTTTTAGCTTTTTAATTATTTCGGTATATTATTAAAAATAGGTATATAATAATAATTTAAGAAATTAAAATTTAAAAAAATAATGGATTAAATTTCCCTCAATAAATTTCCAAAGTAAAAAGTCAATGGAAATTTGTCCCTTGTTATTACCGAGGGGTTATATCCCTCAGTATTACTGAGAAGAAATTGAGGGCAAGATAACACATTAACTAAATAATCCATTAAACACTAACTTGTTTAATTATTCCGCCTAAGAATGGTAATGTATAATCCAACTAATTATCTTTATTAGTTGCTTTTTAAGATAAATAAATAATCTATACTAACTAGATTATTCATCAAGTAGTAAATAACATGTATAAAGTTATAGGTAGCCAATCTATAAACTAAACAAAACTACTCTAAACTGCTATTATTATGGTGCACCTTGGTACAAAGATTCCATCGTTCAATTAAATATAAACTCCTCGCACGTGTAAATAATAGAAAACATTAACTCTACCATGCCTTTCATTATCTCCGAACAAACCATGTTTTTCAGCAAATACGAAGGGCATTAGAAAATCCANGATCAGCACTAAGCTCGGCGCCGGATTAGGAGTGCCGAGCAGAGAATGTGTGCTCGCGCCCGCACGGCACGACCAAAATGCTTCTAGAAAATCGTTAGGTCGGGAAATGCCGAGCTGGGATGTCAGGTTGGCACCTCCAAGTTTTTAAGGTGAGTAATATAACTGAGATCGGTTCAGATTCGAAGGGAAACTCCTGAGCTCGACGTTAAGTCGGCGAACACATGAGCAGAATCTGTGGAGAACCAATAGGAAAGCGGCAGGTGTCCAATTAGGGTTTCAATGGAAAAATATAAATAGCCTCTCCAAGAGCGAGAGAAGGATCCCCAATTTTTTAGAGAGAGAAACATAGAGAGCTTTAGAGAGAGAAAGCTTGTAATTTGATACTAAGCACTTGTAAAAGAACTCGGCCAAGGCCGATCCAAACTGATTTTGAGGAATAAAAGTTAAGCATTTTTTCCTATCTGTTTTCTGCTATCTGATTGCTGCTCTTTTGCTATTTTTTTTGGTTTTGTATTGGTTGTGTTACTCTTAACATAAATAAAATGGCGCTAGAAAGAGGGATCTTGTGATCTGCAGTCCCACTTGCTCGGTCAGCACTTCAAATTTCATTTTCTATCTTCTGCCAAACTTTTGTTTGTTTTTCGTGACGAGCTGAGCCCCGGCACTTCACTATATTTGAGGTTGGTTAGTACAAAGAGGAGTTTCTGTTCATCCTATTCGTCAATATGAATCATTCAGAAAGTTCAAGGAAGAACCCTGGCAAGGAGCAACAGGAGAGGACTATGCAATCGGGTCCAAATGAGCTCGACCCGGAACAAGTACGGCCATTCATGCAGCACCATGCCTTCGCTAAGGAATTCGAAGAGATGATGAAGAAGGCAGCAAAGTCAATCTTGACGCCAGAAGCTCTGGTCGGCAATCCCAAGAACGCTGACCTTCAGGAAGGACACTCGGAGTCAGACCTAGTTTGAGAGGCAGCAAAGAAAAATGGAAAAAGAAGACTAGAGGAGGAAACCGAGCTGAATGCCAAGAGCAGGCCCGAGAGACCTCCCATCGCGCGCCGCCTCACATTGTCTTCCCCCACCAGAACGTCTTTGCTCGGCTCAGAAAGCCAGCTAGAAAAGCGCAGGAAGATCATCCCGTGATGTCGGCCAACAGCAAGAGTATTTCCATGAGCATCCCACGTAAGCCGGATAATGAATTGGCCGAGCTGAAGTATTTGAAGCAGAGAATTGCCGAGATGGAGGCCAAGCAAATCACTCCCCTAGCTCGGCCCACATACCCGATCACGCGACCAGTTGTGTTCAGCTCGGCATGTGATGACGAGTCCCCCCTATCTATCCAAATACTCTCTGAACCACTAGAGGGAAAGCTGAAAATCCCTCCAATTGCTTTGTACAAGAGGAGCAGTGACCCTGACTCACATTTGAGTCACTACCAGAACTACATGGACATGCTCAGCGCGTCTGACACATATAAGTGACGAATGTTCTCCATGACATTGGACTAAGCCCCGCTAAGATTGTACCAATAGATACCGCGTCACTCTATCTGTTCATGGCCACAGTTGAGATCTTCATTCCGAGGGCACTTCATGGTTTCCATGGCCTCAGTTGCACCGAAAAGAGCCATCGCCACCATCGTCCAGCAACCGAATGAATCACTGAAAAGCTATATAGCTCAATTCACCAAGCAAGTTTCAGAGTCTCAGCCCTGCGGTGATGAAGCTCTACTCATTTTATCCCAGAACGGATTATCTGACAATTCATTCTTCAAGTGGATTAATAACCAACAGGACCCTCAGACTTTCTAAGAGTTCCTTGCACTGGCCGCATCCCAGATCGCAGCCGAGCAGAATATGGCCACCCCAGACATTTCATTTCCACAAAGTCACAAGCCTGTCCGACAAAGCGACAAGAACCCAAGTCCTCAAGTGACCACGAAATGACTCCTTTAGGAAAAGCATACTAACCTCCTTATCGAGTACAATGAGGTCTACTCAATGGCAGCCACCACGATTTTTGAGCGAATCAAGGACCTGGACATTCTCCCTCCAGCCTGACCCATCAAGAAAGATCCTTCCCTACTCGACAAAAAGTCATTCTGCAAGTATCACGGGTCAATTGGACATAACACAGAAGAGTGCCACGACTTGTTCCGCGCTCTGATCAAAGTTTGTGATGGCCAGAACTTGTTGCCATTCTCAAAGAACCATCAAGCCAGACAGGAACGAAGAGGTAACAATCAGCCACCCCCACCCCCATCTGCTGGAGCCGGGGCACCAAGAGAGATACTGACTTTCGCTAACACCAGCTGAGCAGAGGAAGATATGTCCAATAGAAAAAGGAAGACCTTGATCAGGGAGGCTAGGAACTCGATTCAAAAGATAAAAGTCATGAGTTCTGACATCTCTCATTTTGTCGATCAGACCGAAGAGGAGGACAAGCTTGTGTCATCCTTTACTTTTCACGAATCAGATGCAGCCTCACTGGATCACCCCCAATCGGACACTCTCGTTATCACCGTGCCCATTCTGGGGATCCGAACACACCGAGTCCTTGTAGATCCCGGCGCATACGCGAGCATAATCTATCTTTTGGCCTTTCGAAGAATGAGATTACCAAAAGAATACATCGAGCCGTGTGAGGATAGGATCAGTGGCGGCTACGTGCAGACTCTCTTCCAAGTAAAACTATCTTTTGAATTCGGCACAGGGGAAGAAAAAAGGACCATACTCACAACCTTCAAAGTGATTGACGTACAACGCTCTCATAGGTAGACTAGCTCTTTACGACCTCAAAGGTGTAATGTCAGTCTACCATGACTCGATCAAGTTCCCAGGCATTTTGGGCGAATGCGAACATCGAGGGGATCGAGTAGCTGCTCGAGAATGCAGTTGGTCGATCAGGCCGAAACAGATAAACATGGTTGAGCAGGAAAAAGAGAGTGAAGAACTGATTGAAAAAGAAAGCGAAGAGCTGGGAAACAAGGACGAGGTGAGCTCAAAAAAAGTGACCGAGCTAACAGAAGAAGAAATAGAGAAAAGACCGAGCTCCATTCAGAACACCAACAAAGATGCCAAACTCAGCCGAGTCGAACAAAACAAAGAAAAGATGGAGGAAGAGCTCTCTGGGCAACAGTGCCGAACAGAAAATGCTGAGCCTAATAAACCCATGCAGAACAAAGAACAGGAAGCATGAACTGATGAACCCGAGCTCAAGCTAACCGAGCAAGGAGATGCCGACCTGAGCAGGGACAGAGGTCGGCGACCAGGTAAAGAGCCGATGTGGTTGTCAGAAGACATTGTCTACCGAGCTGAAAAGGCCGAACTGAAAGTTGGGGAGGATGAGCTGAACCCTCGAAAGCTGAGTTTGAAGAGAAAGGCTACTCATGCGGAGCCGGTCGAGGAGCTGGATTGGATATTAGTTAACGAGCTCGGCCCAAACAAACAGCTCCGGGTCGGCCATGATCTCAAGGAGCCCATCAGATTCGAGCTGATAAACTTTCTGAAAGCAAATTAGGATGTCTTTGCTTGGACACACGCCGATATGCAGGGCATCGACCCAGAACAAGCTTGCCACCGACTCAACATTAATAAAAATGTCAGGTCGGTCATACAGAAAAGGAGGAAGCTCAGCCCGAACCGGTACGAGGCACTGAAGTTAGAGGTCATGAAGCTTTTGGATAACAAGTTCATCCGCGAGGTCAAGTACCCAGTCTGGGTATCTAACCCCGTGCTCGTCAAGAAGCAGACCGGTCAATGGAGATTGTGCATTGACTTCTCTGACCTAAACAAGGCATGCCCAAAGGACATCTACCCACTCTCACACATCGACTACATGGTAGACGCAACCGCAAGACACGAACTAATGAGCTTTATGGATACCTATTATGGGTACAACCAGACCCCAATGTACTCCGGCGACCAGGAGCACACGTCATTCTACTCGGCAAGAGGTCTCTACTGCTATACCATGATGCCATTCGGCCTGAAGAATGCTGGGGCTACCTATCAGCGCCTCGTGAATAAAATGTTTGCTAGTATGATAGGAAAAACTATGGAAGTCTATGTAGATGACATGCTCGTCAAGTCTTTGTACTCAACCGATCACATTGATGATCTCAATAAAATGTTTTCAGTTTTGCGTGTTTACCGAATGATGTTAAACCCCAAAAAATGCTCCTTTGGAGTTAGTTCTAGAAATTTTTTAGGTTATATGGTAAGTTAGAGAGGCATTGAAGCCAACCGGACAAAATTCGGGCTATAACCGAACTGCAACCTCCCCGAAGCATAAAGTAAGTGCAGAGCTTAACCGGCAAAATGGCCGCTCTGAACCGTTTCATATCCAGATCAATGGATAAGTGCAAACCTCTCTTTGAGGCAATCAAGAAGAACCGAACCTTTAAATGGACTGAAGAATGCCAAACAGCTTTTGAAGAGCTGAAGAAATGCATGGCAAGTGTGCCAACCTTGCAAAAGCCAATAAAGGAAGAGCCGTTGTACCTCTACTTAGATATCTCAACGGCGGCAGTTAATTCGGCGCTCGTCCGATCTAACGAGCACGAACAACACCCAGTGTATTACACAAGCCACGCCATCCATGATGCCGAGCTGAGGTACTCGGCCATGGAAAAACTAGCATACGCCCTCGTCACCTCCTCCCGAAAACTACGTCCATACTTCTTGGAACACAGGATAATTGTGCTGACAAGCTTCCCTTTAAAGCAAATCATGCACCGCCCTGACACCTCGGGAAGGATGATCAAGTGGGCCATCGAGCTCTTATAATTCGACATAGCTTATGAACCGAGAACGGCCATCAAGGGGCAAGCTCTGGCCGACTTCATAGCTGAGTTCACCCCCACGGTCGAGTCAGTCCCCGCAAAGTCTGAACAGTGGAGCATGTACGTGGACGGCTCGTCGACAACTAGCCGAGCTGGGGCTGGAATTGTGTCAGTGAGTTCTGAAAAGAAGCCCTTATGCTCAGCCGTACGCTTCCAGTTCCCTTTAACTATTAATGAAGCTGAGTATGAAGCCCTCCTAGCTGGTCTCGGAACAGCTGCCTCAATGGGGATCAGGAATTTGAAAATACAGAGCGACTCTCAACTAGTGGTGAATTAGATCAATGGGGAGTATGAGACCAAGGAGCCCAGAATGGCATTGTACCTAGAGCTCGCTAAAGCTCGCCTAGCTGAATTTGAAGCCGAGATCATCCACGTATCACAAAATGATAATGTACCAGCAGACTCCTTAGCCAAGCTAGCGTCCAGCTTGGGCGTTGAGGAGCTGGATACAGTGACAGTCAGCCAACATTCAACAACAGCACTTGATGCTGCCGCCGCCTATTCGGCTAGCCAAGCCGAACAGAATGAGGAAGTTTAGAACAGAAAGGAGAGCTGGATGAAACCATTCCTACTTTACCTGAACGAAGGAGTGCTCCCAGAAGACCGAGCTGAAGCACGGTCAATACGAACAAAGTCAGCTCGGTTCACCATTGTGGATGGGCTATTGTACAAGAGGGGTTATTCCATTCCTCTACTCCGCTGCTTGAATGAACAGGACGTTGTATACGCGCTGAGAGAAGTATATGAGGGCGTCTGTGGAAACCACGCTGGAGGACAATCACTGGCTCACAAGCTCATTCGACAAGGTTACTATTGGCCGACCTTGAAAAAGGACGCGATAAAGAAGGTCAGAAGTTGCGAAAAATGCCAAGTGTTTGCACCCCAGATCAACTCTCCAGCAGAAACCTTCAATTCCATACTCGCCATGCCCGTTCGCTAAATGGGGAATTGACCTGATCGGTCCACTACTGAAGGGCAAAGGAGGAGTAAAATACGCGGTAGTTACGGTGGATTACTTTACCAAATGGGCAGAAGCCAAACCGCTGGCATCCATAACCGACCACAAGATCATCAATTTTGTCTAGAAATCAATCATATGTAGATTCGGAGTGCCACTCTCAATAGTATCTGACAATGGCAAGCAGTTCTACAGCAAGAGGTTCAAGGCATTTTGTGGGGAGATGAATATCACAAACAATTTCTCCACACCATACCACCCTCAATCGAACGGACAAGTCGAAGCGGTCAACAAGATCCTCAAATACACACCGAAAAAGAAGTTGGAAGATCTGAAAGGTAGCTGGCCAGAGGGGCTACCCGGTGTCTTATGGTCGTACAGAATAACACAATGCTCATCTACTGATGAAACCCCATTCTCACTGGCCTTTGGATCAGAAGCGATCATACTAGTTGAGATCGGCACACCATCCTACCGAGTAGCACACTTCAAGGAAGAGAAAAACGACTTGGCTTGCCGAGCCGCACTCGACCTCCTCGAGGAAAGAAGAATGGATGCCGAACTGAAAAATGCGATCTACAAGAAAAGAAGTGAATGCTACTACAACTCAAGAGTGAAGGCCAGAACCTTCAAAGTCGGTGACCTGGTCCTCAAACGCGTTTTTGGACCGAATCAAGGTTCCCTCAAACCAAAATGGGAGGGACCATTCAGAGTATCAGAAATCCTCCAGCATGGGGCTTACCACCTAGAATACCTAGATGGAAAGAAATTTGCACACCCTTGGAATGATGTATACGTTAAGAAATATTATTAATAAAGTTTCATTTTTCATTATTCTTTGAGAACACAGATCGACAAAAGCAAGGGGCTTCCAAGCACCAAAATCAATCAAGAGTGACAGATCGACCTCACTAGGTCGATATCAATCATGAAAATCCCGCCGTAACAACTTTGCTCGCTAAGAGCAAAATAATAAATCCGAGCTCAGTGTGCCGAGTTCAAAAGAGCCAAACTCAAATTGACTCGACACATCAAAAGAGAGCAAGTTTTCAAAAAATTCGAGCTCAATGTGCCGACCTCAAAAGAGTCGAACTCAAATTGACTCGACACATAAAAAAGGCCAAGTTCTCCAAAAATCCGAGCTCAACGTACCGAACTCAAAAGAGTCGAACTCAAATCGACTCGACACGTAAAAAAAAAGAACAAGTTTTCAAAAAGTCCGAGCTTAACGTGCCGAGCTCAAAAGAGTCGAACTCAAATCGACTCGACACATAAAAAAGAGCATGTCCTCAAAAAATCCGAGCTCAACGTGCCGAGCTCAAAAGAGTCGAACTCAAATCTACTCGACACCTAAAAAAAAGAACAAGTTCTCAAAATATCCGAGCTCAACGTGCCGAGCTCAAAAGAGTCGAACTCAAATTGACTCGACACGTAAAAAATAGCAAGTTCTCAAAAAATCTGAGCTGAATATATGCCGAGCTCAAAAGAGTCGAACTCAAATCGACTCAACACATAAAAAAGAACAAGTTTTCAAAAAAGCTGAGCTCAATGTACCGAGCTCAAAAGAGTCGAACTCAAGTCGACTCGACATGTAAAAAAGATCAAGTTTTCAAAAAAAAAACGAGCTCATCGGAAACAAGTTTTCCAGCCCGGGTCATCATCATAAAAAAGGCAATATGCATGCTTATTTATATCACCAAACCACGATAGGAGATCAAACAACAAAAAACAAAGTCAAGTGCAGGGAAATTAAAAGGGAAAATCTGGCCAGAACAAGCCGATTCAAATTCAAATTGAAAGTTGTTCAGAACATCAGATTTGGCAGCCCAAAAGTGACGTGCCATAAAAATACAGAAAATATCAAGTCAGAAGGAGTGCAAATCAATCCCTACCATCCTCATCATCATCGTCATCTCCTTGCTCCTCACCATCAGRGTCCATGTCGGCCTCACCGCCTCACATGCCATACTCCACCACCTTTTCAGCAATGTGCTTCTCAAAATCAGGAATAGAAGCCCCATTCCTTATCATTTGGAGAGCCTCCTCCATGGTGGATAGGTATGAGGCGCTCATCATGGGCTCGAGAGTCTCAGTTTGGTACTCCTCAGCGCCAACAGCTTCCCCCTTGCGAACGCGGCTTCCTCCCTGTGAGCACGGGCAGTCACCAGCTCGGCGTGCCTCTGGACCAGCTCGGTGTGCTGGCTTKAAGTTATCCAGATCGGACAGAGTCTGCTAGATTGCACTCAGAGCCGCCTCGACGGACTGCGCTGCCTTCTTAGACCTCGCCATCAAGGAGTCGCGGTCGAGGATGAGGTTCGTGCACTGATTGTGAGTCTTCTGAAAAGCAGCAAAGTCCCGCTGGAGCCGGGCATGGTCCTTTCGGAGGTCAGAGAAACTCCGCCGAACTAGCTGCATCGAGGCGAAGGCCCGACAAAGGTTCTCCTCTGAGAACCCCAGTTGATTATCCCCATCGAGGTCGGAGACCCAGTCATCCAGGCTCGGCCCCCAGTTGCGAGCGATGCTATCCGAGAACTCGGAAAAGGGATGCCCTCCAACAGACCCACCGGCCTCGTTGGGAGCATAACATCCCAAATAGTCATACTCGGGATGGGCACACTGAAGACGGGGAGCAACGAACACAATCTCTTTGTGCTCAACAGTGATGGGCTCCTGATGAGAGCTCCCTTCACCGACCTGAGGAGCCGAGACGGACTCCGGAGGAGATGACGGACTAGCKGGGGCATTCTTCTTCTTCCTCTTGCCCCCGTCGATAGCTGGCTTCTTGGCAGCTTTCTTGCTCTGCTCAAGGAACTTGGCAGCCAGGTCAAGCGCGGCGAGAGACATGGTCCGATCAAAGAAGGGATAATAAACTGCAAACAAAAATCACACGAGTAATAGTAATACGAACTGAAACCCCAAAGAGATAGTTGAGCTAAAACCGGGCAAAGAAAACCGAATTGAGGAGCTCAACCCCACAACAAAAATTAGTTTTAATCAACACAGAACGTTCTATAGGCCCGCCGAGCTGGACGGACCGAACTGCTGAGCAGGACGGACCAACCTGCCAAGCTCGGCCGAATCCCGGAAACAAACACCGGCCGACATCGGGAGAAGGTCATCGAAACGGCCGAACAGGACATACCGAACAGAGAAAAKACRGACCCGGGGAGTCCCGTGATTAAAATACGAATCATGAAAGGACTGAGACATGCACAAAAAATACATTACATAAACGTATATGAATGAAATCAGCCTTACCAGGAACAGATGGCCCGAGCTGAGCGCGAAGGGGGGAGTCGCTGAGTCCGGCTCTCCGAAGCTTGGCCTTCGTAAGCACGATCTTGTAATGCCTTGATGCCAGGTCGGAACCCAAAATATCGAACAAACAAGCGAGAAGTTCCTGGCTAGGACCCTTCGGCTTGRGATAAACTGAAAATAGAAGTAAACAATGAGGATTAGGCCG
Organism: Phtheirospermum japonicum; assembly: GCA_014905375.1. Taxonomy (NCBI): domain Eukaryota; kingdom Viridiplantae; phylum Streptophyta; class Magnoliopsida; order Lamiales; family Orobanchaceae; genus Phtheirospermum; species Phtheirospermum japonicum. The sequence goes on from BMAC01000199.1 coordinate 1,710,074, forward strand.
AAATGAAGGAAAGGGCGTCAATGTTATACTAACCGAATTTCTTAAGAGAATTGGGAGGAGAATAAATCGATCTATCGGGGTTCCTCGTTTGCAAATCGACTCGACGTGTAAAAAAAAAGAACAAGTTTTCAAAAAGTCCGAGCTTAACGTGCCGAGCTCAAAAGAGTCGAACTCAAATCGACTCGACACATAAAAAAGAGCAGCTAACCGGGTTCCCCGACACCCTTCATGATTGGAAACTGA
>BMAC01000199.1:1718690-1732993 GCA_014905375.1 Phtheirospermum japonicum
AAAACACCTCAAATTTGAATAACCAAGATCTATACATTGACTTGATTTTCACGCTCGACATCCTTTGATTATGTTTTGAATTTTGATTATTCTACTATTGGTGTCAAAAAAAACTGGTGGATTGTGCTTTAAGATTTGATGGCGTCTGCAACAAATGGTTGATTATGTTTCAAAATCAAATTATTCTTACATCGATGTCCATAAACATGAATTACAGGTGAATAATTTTTCAAATCAATAAAAATTTTAGTTCCATATATCTCTAATCCCTAAAAATCATTATTGATTAATTTTGTACATCTCTAAATAGGTTTGTATTTAATTATTTTTAACATGATCTTGTAATCTTTAGTAATTATTAACTTAATATTTTCATTTTCACTAGATTTGTTAATTGCTTTGAAATTACTGCGTAGATTGAAACAGATTTAGTTGTTCATTGTAAAATACAACAAAAGTATAAAAAGATACATTTAGATATGGTGTTATGTGCACTATTGTCCGTCATGTGCAGTATGTACATCACTTTAAACTCTGTTGTACATTGCTTTTCGGTTAAATGTACATTTTAAGTCCTGTGTTGTTTATTGTATGGTAGTACATGGTAAAGCCAATGTACATTAGTTGTGAATTTAGGTCTCATGTTGTTAATGGTAGAGATATGTACACCACTAAAAAAGATACATTAATTTGAATTTAAATATACATTAACAGTGATGTTAGGTCCCTTATTTTCTGGTATGTTACGATATAGGTTAAAACTACTATTATAATTTATTTTTCAATTAAATATACATTGTTTAGTGTGATGTTAGTACTCTTGTTGTTCATGGTGTAGTGTGTATATCACTTGACACAAGTGATACATCACTTTGTCGCTTTGTATATATTGCATATATAATATGTTATATGTTCTCAACCTTATATTATTTAACCCACTTCTGTGAATACACATCACTTTATAACTTTTTGTACATTACTACTACAGGCAGTATTGTTAGTGAAGAAAGGAATAACAAGGCAAACATTAATGATATGACTATATATAATTTGTTGAAAATGCCAAAAAGAAAAATAGATTCGAAAGAAAAGGAGAGAAACATAGAACCTAAACAGAAAAAACCTATGAAAGAACCAAGGGAAAAAATGAAGATGGAGAACTAATGAATGATAATGATGAAATGGAGGAGATTGAAACTCCATCTAAGGGCAACTTGGGGATAATTAATATTTCGAATATGTAAATATTTTGGATGATGGGGAATATTTTAGATGATGTTTTATAAACATTAAATGTACTCGTTCAATATTATGCTAAAAACACAACATTTGTATTGTGTGTGCGTCACATTTGTATTGTACGTCACATTTATGTTACATGTATATTATTTACATAATAAATATAATTCATATAATATTATATTATACATTAGGTTTATGATATGTATATATTATACTTGTGTTATGTGTACATCACATTTATATTGTGTGTACATTATTTACATGATAAATGTACACTATATATATATATGCTTATCATCACATTTCGATTATGTAAATTATATTTATATTATATGCACATCAAGAAGACACTAATATATGGTATAATCCTACTTATATAGGCATAATACGTTTTACAAATATGTACATCAACAAGACAATAAATGTACATCATATAACATACTATGAATATCTTACGAAAAACAAAATAAAATAAAAATGACTTCACGTGTATGATATATAGGTAACACATGTGAACGACAACAACACGATAAATATACATCACATAAACATCAATAAAATATGTTAAAAAATAATTATATATGACGGTACATTAGTTAAAAATATTATATACACCAATAATGTGATAATTTTACATCATATAAAACCAGTAGAAAAAATGTACCTCTTATTATTTTGTCCTCGATAAAAAGAGAGCTGGACATTCAAATTGATGTATGATTTCCAATACAATTAAACAACTTAAAACTTCCAACAATTACAGAAACAATATTTTGCAAATGGTACAATAGAAACCAACACAATGTACATCAATATACATAATGCAGTACACAGAGGCGGATACAGAAAAAATTTATTGGTGGGCACCGACACAATAATTTTTTTATTTATTAAAATTATACTCAAAAAATTATCACATTAAGTAACAAGTATAAAATCAAAAAATAGGTTTAGGAAAAACATATTACTATTATTCTCATTGAGTTATCATATTTTGGAATCGACTTACAATTGTATCATGCTAATAATCAAATACAACTATTTCTCTAGATCTGTAACTAAAATAATTATGCAATATTTGATTTCTCATGCTATTATATAATTTTATTTTACATAAGGCATTTTGGAAAATACTCTTTCTACACTCTATTGTCACAGGAGAAGTAACACTAACTTCAAAAGACATTAAACTTTTAGAAATTTTAATACTATTATGATTTCTCAGACCAAATGACTACAATTTAAGTAAATTAAATACCAATAACAGTTGTTATTTTTTTATTTAATATGTCGACAAAAAGAAGTGTGAGTGACCAAATGCTCAAATTAATAAAGTATTCCCAACAACTGGTATAAAAAATATATCAAAATTTCATAAAAAAACAAGAATCATCAACGTTTAGGCTCAAACCTTCATGAAATATCACCAAAAAAATCATTCTTCATCACTTATTCTAAAAATTTAAAGATTAGGGCTTAAAATTTTAAATAACAAAATTAGCTAATGTAGAAATTGATACACTTTTTTTATTTAAACTAAGAGAAACTCAATTAATTTTTTATAATTAATAACTTTATATCTCCCCTATATATTAATGCAAAATCCTCTTATCCTATGTGTCTGCTTCCCAAACTTTGATAACTTTGGAAAAAATTCTGATGCTTTGGTGTCATCCGAGCCTAATATTTACCTAATTTAGTATTTTTCTTTTATTATATTTTACCTAATTTAATTTTTTCCTAATATTATATTTTGCCTAATTCAATATTTTCCTTTTATTGCATGTTAGCTAAATTAATATTTTCTTTAGTATATAATTCAATATCTTACTTTCATTCTTCTAATATAAAAATATAAATAAATTATATGTAATTAAGAGAAAAATATAATTTGAATTAAACTTTATTTATAATAAAAGTTGAAATAATTTTATTTTTATAATTTTTAATATTTATTTAAAAAAATAAGAGATATAAAATTATTACAAAAAGATTCATTGAATCACTGAGATCGTAGGCGAATGGCAAAAAAATAAAATCATGTCAGCATCAAATGGGACGTATGTATTTTGTCTGAATTGATGACAATTCATAGCAATCAGTTCAGTTTGATAGTTTTAATTCACTAACACATGCAAACTCCGCGTATTGAACTCAATACTCAGAAAGATCTGTTGGTCAATTTGAATAAAAATCAAATTAAATAAATACTAAATGATATTAAATCATGTTAATAAATATTAACATGATTCTTGGGCGATAATTTGTACATAGTTTCTCTATCCATCTGAGGAGAAGTCAGTTTCACATTCGTCCACGCATGAAAATGCAATTAAGAATTTGGTAAAAAAAAACAATGAAATAAAAAAAAGGAAAATAAATATAAAAAATATAAACCTAAATTTCTTTATCTAATCATAATATAATGAATTTAAAATAACATTAAGAGTATACGAAAAGCTATTTACGCGGAAAAAAAAAAAAGAAACAAAAAGAGAAACAAAATAGATAAAATAAATAATAATAATAATAATAAATTATTACGCCTAATAAATAAATATTAAATATATACTAAATCTATTTATCTAATTCCAATATAATGCATTGATACACACTATATATATATATATATATATATATATATATATATATACATACGATAAATCAGTGTCTTACGCATAAGAAAAAAACAAATAATAATAATAATAATAATAATAATAAAGTAATATTATATATATACTACAAGTTAGGGTACGACGATTTTTAATAGAATTATCAATGTCTTATACATTTTAATTTTCTATATCACATATTCTCATGTGACACGCGAGTGTTGTATGTTTTACATTATTTCAAACTTAATTTATACGGGTTTCCCGTCAAGTTTATTTTTATATATTTTACACAAATTTCGTGACCTACGGTAAGAAAAACTTGAAAATTTTTTATTGTGAAAATCAGTCGTAGTGTAATTAGAACAAATAATGTTATGATTTGCGTGTAAAAATTATTTATTATGAAAAATAATATTCCTGTAAATATAACAAATAATGTTATGATTTGTATGTACCATTTTCAATATTATTCTTTTAGTATTTTTAATCAATACTACTATTTTTCAAATCCTGAATAATATGCGGGTGTTAAACTAGTATATATATATATATATATATAAGTAAAAAAAAAAAAAAAAAAAGAATTTGGGGGGGCCTGTGCCACCCAGGCCCCCAAATACATCCGCCCCTGACATTACATCACATGAACAATAATAATGAATATCAAACCACAAATGAATTGAAGTATGAACTAATGCAAGCACATTAGCATAGCTCCTCTTTTCATTTGTCTCTTACATATACTTTTCTACAATCATAAGCTCTTGTTATGAGTACCCTTTACTCTAATACTTCTCAAATTTTCTATTACATCACAACTTTTCAAAATCTTCAAACGATATAAGACCATAAACCAATGTGATATATATATATATATATATATATATATATATATAATATATATATATATATATATATATATAACATTGGAGTAATGTAAATTGACACATGGTGTAAAATTAGAAGTTCTATGGTTTTACGAATAATTCTAAGATTCACGATGTTGTTAGTCAATGTTTAACAACATTGGTTAGCAACATCGACCAAAGTAAAATATAAAATATGCAGCGGAATAAATTGATAAGAACACGAGATAACAAATTCAATTCACAAGTAAATACTTGTGAACTTGGTGTACAAACCCGAAAACTATATTACTTTCTTGTTCACATTCAATACAAAAATATAAAGTAATATATGAAAACTAAATATCAATAAACTTGATACTAAATACTTGTTGCCGGAATGGCAAGATCTTCTCCGTTGGTCACGCAACTTCGAAGAGCTTGTTAATCTCGATCAATGGCTCCAAGTAGTTCTTCGTGTTCTTCTTTCTTGCTCGTCGTGCGTCTTTGTCTCGTGCGTACTTCTCACAAGAAATCCGTGCGTGAAATCAAAAATCTCCAAGCTTTAGGAATCCTTGTCTTAAATAGACAAACATAAATTCCTAAACTTGGTAAATACCTAAAACACATCCTAAACACAATTTAGGAAACAAATAAAGTCTTAAACATAAACTAGGAAACACAATATATTCCTAAATCTAGTTTCCTAACTTATTTTGTGCCCAAGAAAGGCAAATAACAAAATAGGAATTATTGCCAAGAATTAATTCCTCAACAATCTCCCCCTTTTGCCTTTTTGGACAAAATACTACGACGCAAACACAAATGACAATAAAATACTAACTCCCCCTAAGTTAGACAACTCCCCTTAGACAAAACACCCAATGTTGTTAAAATCCAAACCAACATTGTTCAGAAAACTTAACAAAATAAACTAACAAGGAACATAATGACCTCGAACCCTCTTCGAACGACGAGGTGATGTCGAAGTTCCTTCACCACCTTCCTTCCTCTTCCTCTTCTGCATTCGCAGCATTCTCCTCAAAGCCTTATCGAGAGCGCGAATACGCTTCCTCCTCCTTTCTTGAGCAAGACTCGCCAAGGCTTCGGCAGCAACAGCATCTTCAGCATCATCTTTATTAGCAGCAGCATCAACATCATCCTCATTCTCGGCATTATTCTCAGCAACAGCATCATCTTCATCAACATTTTCTCCCCCTATGTCCGCGTCAACTTCCTCTCCCCCTTTTTGACCAGAAAGGGAAAGGGCCTCCAAAAGCGAGCTACAAAGAGCCTGTAGCTGAGAAACCTGCAGGTCAATGGAAGCAGCATGCGCACGCAGGAGCTGCGCAGAAATGCGGACCATGTTGGGATCGTCCCTCCCAACATCGCTATCAACATCAGCCTGAAATGGAGCCTGCCAAGGCAAATCAATTACCCTAGCACCAGTAGTATGTTGGCCTCGGAAAGTAAACCAATCCGCATCACCAGTGAGCACATCATCTGGAAGAAGCGTCAGACCTTGGTTCTTCAACAAGATGAAAATGAGAGAGGGAAAACACAACGAGGCGGCAGACCTTGATGTGGCAAACTTAGTAACAATATCAAAAACATGTTGTCCGAAACTGAATTTCAAACCCTTCCCAAGCTTAAACAAAAACTGGGCTTGCGGCCGAGTAACACACGTAGTGTTTTTGGAAGGGACCCAGTTGCAAAGAGCCACTTTGTGCATAATAGAATAAAGAGACGAGAGCCTAGTGCTCGGCAATTGCTCAAACCAAGAATGCACCATACCACCAGACAAAAAGGACACAACCTCATCCATATCATCCACAGTAGATCCATCCCGAAAAGGTTCAGTTCCAAATAACTCATCAATCAAATCAGGGGTGAAAGAAAATACTCTACCACGCACAAAAACTTTTCCATAGTTCACAGAGCTCAAATCAACAATCGAGGGCAGCATGTTCGCATAGAACTCAAGAACTGTGTCTTTAACAAATGGTACGGCAGTAGAGACTGTGGAATACATACCGTGAAATTGGAGGTAGGCTATCAGGTTGTGGCGCTCAAACAAATCAACCGGCACTCTCCTCTCAGCAATCATGTGGCGAGTTTGATAAGTATCAAACAACTCAGCAGCTTCAGCAGTTAAAAACTTCTCTGAAAAGGGCTCCATGTCCTCAAGCTCGGGTGTCGGAGTAGCAGTTCCGGAAGAGGACTGGGAGTGAGCCGATGCATTAGAAGAAGGCGGCGAGGGAGCAGGAGTGGTTCTTTAGACAGAAGCAGTGCGGGAGGATGAAACAGACTGAGAGCGACGCGATGTTGGTAAGGGGGTACCAACATGACTGTCAACATCGTCCTTTGCAGCAGCCTTCTTTTTCTTCTTGTCCTTTTTTTTTTTTTGCACGCAGTAAGAAAATCTTTCAGGGGCACATCAAATGAAGAATCAGGGGAATGTTCAAAAAGACCCGTATCAAACTCAGGTGTATCAGCACGAACTGGAGATGACGGGGGATCAGCGGCAGGCGGCTTAGCGGAACTGGTAACTTCGCCGGTGATAAAATCCAGCACAGTATATGGAGGGGAGGAATACTCAGTCGCAGAGGACTTAGGAGAGACTTTGACCTTTGGCTGACCTGATCTCCTGTCGGCTTTGCGCACAAGCTGTTTTCGGCGAGTAAACTTCTTCGCRGGCAAACTCTGGGCAGAAGACGGCGGCGGCACAGACCCCTCGACCGGAGCAGCAGGCACAAAGTCTTCATCATCAGGGTCGGACATCACGGTGACATCCTCCTTGAGGTTCATATGTTCGATAGGCACGGAGCGGCGCGGCCCTGCCTTGCTTTTCGGGACAGCGGGCGGCACAACGCCGGGCGGAATGTTGCGCAGGCGCCTAGACCGCTTCAGGGTTGGGTTCCCCACGCGTCCAAAAGTCTCAGCCACAAACGCCAAATCCGGGGGATTATCCACGTCAATTTCGTTCCCGGGCTGTCCAGGGAACATTTGAGATACAGGCGTGGCGTCGACCGGTGATGGAACGGGCACAGCCGCACAGGAATCAGACGCAGGCGATAGTGGTGGCAATGTTGATAGTGGTGGGTTTGAAGAACTACCACCACCAACTTCCTCGCGAATATCAAGGCCACCAACTCATGGATACGGCAACGAGACCTATTCGCCGGAGCAGCGAACTTCTTCAGGCAGTTCTGGGACAGACGAAGACGGCGGCGGCGAACTGGACATCCTGCAAAATCGCAAAGATACACAACCAACAGGAAAATCGAGAGAATTGGAGAGGGTTAAGGATTCTGGAGAGTTTTAATTCGAAAGGGGTTTTGTGAGCAAACGGTAGAAAGAGTTCAGCTTTTTATCCCCCAAAAAGTGACCGTTGCACAAGGAGAGAGAAGTTAAAAATAAAAGGAAAAATCCTAAAAATTCTCACTGGTTGATATTAGGAGTAAAACATGATTTTTATTTCCTTTTATTTTATAAAACACCACTCCCCCTCAGTTTAGGCAACACTAACACATTAAGAAGCCCATTATCTTTTCAATTATCCCTTTGTTGTTTTTTTTGTTTTTTTTTAAAGTAAAATTGCACAACCCGAGCTACAAAATTGGTCCAAATACAAAGCTGAATTTTAATGAACCATCAGCACAATTGTAACTATTTTGTGCAATATTAATTTTCACTCACCAAATTCACCTCGTTATTACCTATCAAGCCGTCCGATTTTAACCCCACTGAAACACTCAGTTAGCTCAATTCAAAACAAAATTAAGAGATTTCAAGCAAGACAAAAACACAAGAAACAAAACGCACAGCAAGAAGGCATCTTCACAGAGTATGAATGTCCTACGGGATGCCTAGAATTCATGACCTAAAAGATTAAACAAAAACAAATTCAGATTTCGGTGTCTTGATCCAATGTTGCTTTTTATTACTAACAACATTACGAACCAACATTACCTTAGGTGAAGTCAATGGAAACTTACCCCTTAACCCAAGTTAATGACTACGTCAAGATCTCTCAAGTAGGTGATTTTTAAAGATTGGAGCATTTTGAGTCCAGATTTTCTTCATCCTTGAAGGGATTTAAATCTTTTAATCTTCAGCAATTGCTGGTAAACACCTCTTGTTTTTTAACCTGGGAGAAAGCCAGTTTCTGCGGGCAAGTCCCACAATCACCCAATTGAAGTGGTTGGTTCTTTTTGCCATTACTTTTATTGCAACACAGGACCTTATTGCACATTCAATCAAACTCAATGCATTATGATTATGTATGAAAAGAAAGATAAAAATGCATGCAAAAGTATACAGATGTTGTGACTGATGTTGATAAGAGGTGTCACAACATCACAAACCAACATTGGTTAGACAATGCACATACCGAGATCTCTTCTCAAACGAGAGAAGGTCTCGAAATCTAATGCCTTCGTGAAGATGTCAGCTAGCTGATTATCAGTTCCAATATGTTCAAGGCTAATAATCTTCCTCTCAACTAAGTCTCGAATGAAGTGGTACCTTATGTCAATGTGTTTTATTCGAGAATGCTGGACTGGATTTTTGGAGATGTCAATGGCACTAGAATTGTCACACAACACCGTCAAGATACTACTGTGCAGACCGTAGTCCTCAATCATTTGGTTCATCCACAGTAATTGTGTGCACGCAATTCCAGCTGCAATGTACCCGGCTTCAGCTGTAGAAAGAGAAATACAATTTTGCTTTTTGCTGTACCAAGAAATTAGGTTATTACCCAGAAAAAAACATCCCCAGTAGTACTCTTTCTATCTACCACATCTCCAGCCCAATCCGAATCAGTGTATCCTATAAGTTCAGTACCAGTTTCTTTTGTGTACCACACACCTAGTTCAGTTGTACCAGCAATGTACCTAATAATTCTTTTAACAGCTTTCAAGTGTGACTCTTTTGGATTAGACTGATATCTAGCACATAAGCACACACTAAACATAATATCTGGTCTACTTGCTGTCAAATACAACAAACTCCCTATCATACTTCTATACATGGTGTTATCAACACCCTTACCAACATCGTCTCTAGACAGCTTCACAGTTTTTCCCAGCGGTGTTTTCTTGACAGTTTCACCCTCTAACCCAAACTTTTTGACTAAATTCTTTGCATATTTAGTCTGGGAAAGAAAAATACCGTCATCAAGCTGTTTTATTTGTAAACCAAGAAAGTATGAGAGGTTACCTTCCATGTTCATCTCGAATGTATCGGACATCCAAGTAACAAACTCCTTGACCATCTCCTCGTTAGTGGATCCAAAAATAATATCATCCACATAAATTTGGACGATTAAGATGTGCTTATTGGATTTAAGAAGGAATAAAGTTTTATCAACTTCCCCTCGTCTAAAGTTCAAATAAAGCAAATGTTGAGTTAGCCTTTCATACCAAGCTCTTGGAGCTTGTTTTAAACCATAAAGAGCCTTTTTCAGTTTTAAAACAAAATTTGGTTTTTGAGGATCCACAAATCCTTTCGGATGCTCAACATACACTTCTTCACTCAAGACTCCATTTAAAAAAGCACTCTTAATGTCCATTTGATGCAATGAAATTTTCATGTAACAAGCAACAGAAAGCAAAAGCCTTACCGACTCAATGCGGGCAACAGGGGCAAAAGTTTCATCAAAATCAATTCCTTCAATTTACGTATACCCTTGTGCGAAAAGTCGTGCTTGCCCAGCCTCATCAGTCTTGTTCTTGAATATCCACTTTGTTCCCGTCACATGGGAATTTTCTGGTCGTGGCACCAAATCCCAAACATCGTTTTTGGCGAACTGGTCCAACTCTTGCATTGCCCGAATCCAGAACTCATCCTTGAGTGCATCTTCCACTCGCTTGGGCTCTATTTTAGAAAGATACAAAGACTCACGAATCTTAGAATAATTAGTAGACAGACATACATACCTGACCATTTCCTTGAAATTAATCTGTCTCCATCTTGTACTTCTTTCATCTAAATCACCAATAATTTGGCCCATGGAGTGGTTTTTCTGGATTCTGGATGGAACATCCCTCTGATGAAGATCAATGGGATCAGCTGGATCTTCTTCTTCTGAATCAAAATCAGAATCAGCGACTTGGCTCGATGTTGGTACTGATGTTGGTATCCTAGTATCAACATTATTATCAACATCACTCGAATCTCTGAGTTCAGCACCTACATCTTTGTTCTCGATACCTACACCAACAACTGAAGTAGGAGTGACACTGCCTTGAGGGTTTTGATCATAAACCAGATCATTATCCTCGATAGACTTGACTCCACTCGTTAGATCATCAAACTTGACATTCACTGACTCAAACATGCTTCGAGTTCGAAGTTTAAACAACCTATATGCATGACTATTTTGGGAATAACCCATGAAAATGCACTTATCACTTTTTAAGTCGAGTTTACCTAGATGATTTCTATCGTTAAGCACATAGCAAATACATCCAAAAACATGAAAATAACTCAAGTTCGGTTTCTTCCCAATTAATAATTCGTAGGGAGTTGCACATGAACCTGGTCTAAAATAAGCCCTATTTGTGATATGACATGCAGTGTTCATTGCTTCAGCCCAAAAACGTTTAGCTATCCCATTAGAAACGAGCATAGTTCTAGTCATCTCCGCTAGAGTTCTATTCTTACGTTCAGCAATGCCATTTTGTTGAGGGGTAATTGGAGAGGAAAATTCATGACTAATACCCTCAGAAGTGCAGTACTTTAAAAAAGATGCGTTTTCAAATTTGTTTCCGTGATCAGTTCTAATCCTACCAATTTTCACATTAAACCTTACACATAGCTTCTTTGTAAGTTTTTTGAAAGCCTCAAACGTTTCAGATTTTTCTTTTAGAAATTCTACCCAAGTAAACCTAGAAAAATCATCAACAATAACGAAAACATACCTCTTACCACCAAGGCTCTCAACCTCAAGTGGTCCCATGAGATCCATGTGAAGCAATTCAAAGCAAGATGATGTAGTGAGACTTTGTTGGACTGGATGTGGCACCCTGACCTATTTTCCTTTCTGGCATGCCTCGCACACCGGAATGATCTTGGTGTTGAGCTTAGGCAATCCACTCACAGCTTCTTCCTTAACCAACCTGTCCATCATCTTGTAGTTGACATGTCCAAGCTTTTAATGCCACAGCTCCGCATCACTCAATTGAGACAGTCTGCAAAAAGCATCACTTTGAATTTTGTAGCAATTATCTGAGGTTCTTTTGCCCTTGAGAATGCATTGTTCATTCTCCTCATAGACTTCACATTCTTCACGATTGAGTTTGACGCTAAAACCTCCGTCGCACAATTGACTTATGCTGATCAGATTTGCAGTAAGTCCTTCTACTAGCAGCACATTTTCCAGTGTTACAACTCCAGGAACATGGAGAGTCCCTTGTCCAATGATTTGGCCGTTTGCGCCTCCTCCATACTTCACTTTTCCACCTTTAAATCTGACAATGTTGGAAAGCAATTCTTCTGAGCCTGTCATATGCTTCGAGCATCCACTATCAAAGTACCAGGCTCCAAGGACATGAGACTTTAGGGAGGTATAGATCATATTGCACTTGATGCTGTTTTTCTTGACCCACACTTGTTTGAACCTGATGTTGGTATTGATGTTTTACCAACATGGGATTTATCAGCCACACTGGTTCTCTTAAAGTGTCTTTTCTCTCCAATGATCTTCCAGTAAAAGCGCCTGATGTGCCCTGGTTCTCCACAATAATGGCACACGTACTGTCTTCTTCTCCTTTTGTGATGTTTGGAAGATTTCTTTTCTTGACTTGGAACATTCATTGGTTGACTCGGCTTGAAACCTATTCCATGCTTTGAGGACTCTGGGAAGCTAATCTCCAAGATTTCATCCAGCTTCGCCTTACCTTTATTCAGATTTGAAATGGTTCCTCGAACAGTGGTCAGTTCGTTCTTCATCTTTTCCAGCTCAGCGTCCTTCTTGGTGAGAGACGTTTCCAATCGGACAATAATGTCAAGATGATCTTCCTTTTCTTTGGTTAGCTTTTCTACTTATTTTTCGAGCTCTTTGGCCTTGAGTACCTGTTTACTCCAACTGACAAATAATTTTTGGTGGTCAACACTCAGCTGCTCGTATTCCTCATAATAATCAGTAGTCTCGGTATTCAGGCACACGATGTTGTCTGCAAGCAAACCAACATGAACATCGTCGTCCCACACAACATGGGAAAATAAAGCTGGAATGGGATCAGTTGACTCAGAATCATTAACATCTTCGGTGAAATCAGTAGCGACCATGCTTTTTCTTTCTAAGAGTGTTGGGACACTCGTGCTTGTAATGTCCCCAACCTTTGCATTCGTGGTATTGAATCTCGTTGAGTGGTTTTGTTGAACTGGACACATTGGAAATTGAATTTGTGGACTGAGATCGTGGAAGAGTACGTCCAGTAAACTTTGGAGTAGATGTCTGTGTCCTGTTCCTTGGATTTGAGCTTCCAAAATTGTTCTTTTTCTTTAAGAAATTATTGAAGCGTTGAGTCACAAAGGCCAGTTCATCTTCTCCGAGAGTAGTTGACTCCATCTTTTTAATAATTCCATTAAAATCAAACTCTTCGTCATCTTCATCATTGACTGCAATTGAATCGGAAGAAAAAGCAACATTCTTCTCTTTCGAGTTAGAGCTAACGTGTTCCATCTCATATTGCTTGAGATTTCCAACTAAGGTGTTGAAATCGATGTTATCAACATCTTTGGATTCTTCTATGGCCACCACCTTCATGCTATATCTTCGTAATGGATCTCAGCAGTTTTCCTACAAGACGGGAATTAGTTATGGCCTCACCAAGCTCTCTACACTCTTCTGTTATTTCTGATAATCTTACGGAGTAGTCCATGATTGACTCTTTCTCATCCATTCTCATAGCCTCGAAGGTGGATATGAGCATTCTTAATCTGGATTTCCTCACGCTTGCAGTTCCTTCACACACCCTCTGGAGTGCGTCCCATGCATTCTTTGCTGACTCGCAATTCTTGATGATGCGGTAATAGCTTGCATCTACATAACCACACAAGGTGTTGATGCATTTCGAGTTCCAATTTGCAGCAGTTGCTTCATCAGCAGTCCAGTATTCCTCCTTTTAGGGGATGGTATCGCCCTCTCCATCCGTGACACGTGGTTTTTTCCATCCAATGAGAACAATTTTCCAAAACACGCTCGTCGATACTTTTCAAATGCCATCTCATTCTCTGTTTCCAGAGAGAATAATTCTCACCATTAAGGATTGGAGGCCTCGGGTTGCCTTGAGCGTCCATAGCACCTAAAAAAATAAGGATCAATACTTAAGAGGTTAAGTAACCTGCTCTAATACCAATTGTAAAATTAGAAGGTCTATGGTTTTACGAATAATTCTCAGATTCACGATGTTGTTAGTCAATGTTTAACAARATTGGTTAGCAACATCGACCAGAGTAAAATATAAAATATGCAGCGGAATAAATTGATAAGAACACGAGATAAKAAATTCAGTTCACAAGTAAATACTTGTGAACTTGGGTGTACAAACCCGAAAACTATATTACTTTCTTGTTCACGTTCAATACAAAA
>BMAC01000199.1:1733246-1746601 GCA_014905375.1 Phtheirospermum japonicum
CTTCTCACAAGAAATCCGTGCGTGAAATCAAAAATCTCCAAGCTTTAGGAATCCTTATCTTAAATAGACAAACATAAATTCCTAAACTTGGTAAATACCTAAAACACATCCTAAACACAATTTAGGAAACAAATAAAGTCTTAAACATAAACTAGGAAACACAATATATTTCTAAATCTAGTTTCCTAACTTATTTTGTGCCCAAGAAAGGCAAATAACAAAATAGGAATTATTGCCAAGAGTTAATTCCTCAACACATGGCATATTGTACATACTCAACTACCAACTTCATTAACAAATTAAAAAACACTCTAAAAAGTATTGTTTATCACTTATCACATTGATGTATCCTAATACATGACATAAAGTACATATCAACTACACCAATAAGTACACAACAAAAATAAAAACATAAATATAAAATCATACCAGAATATATTGAAGAAGATGACTTAGAAACGATGACGGAATCTATAACTCCATCCAAAATTACAGCCAAAAATGATGCCGCGAAGACATCGGCGAGATTCATTAACTCGCCCAAATCAGAAGTCAAAGAAGATGACATAAGAATAGCATCGAAATCCGCATCTTTATTCAATGAAAACACGGATGCAATAATTGTCACAGGTGGTGGGCAAGTAAAATTGAGGACCAAAAAGTTTTTTAAAACAGAGGAAAAAAAATTGAAAATAAAAAGAGAAATATATTAAGAAGAAGAACAAATTTAATGGAAAATTTGCGGAAAAAAAGAGAGAGAGAGAGAGAGAGAATATAAGTCATAACCCATGTGATCTATATACGTGTGAAGGCTGCCAAATATCTGGTCTATACGGCGCCGTTTTGCACCAGGGTGCACCATATAATTTGCTTCCAAACTGCACCAAAACCAACAAACGATATCGTCCGCTTGAAAATACAAAATAGGATGAAATGCGTCATTTAAACACATGATCACCACAAATATACCGAGAAAAATCCCTAAAACTCATGTATATTTACCACACATCAATTTTCATTTTGAAAATTGTACATTTATTGAACAGAGATTGATATTATCATATTGTAGATGATTATGATAAATATACATTTATCAAAACGTAAATTATTTATTATAATAGAGATAACATTTATCACAATGTAAATGAACATTATCATTACACACATGAATATTTTTATCATAATGGATTAGATATTTTTAATTCAATTACATATTATTAAATATATATATTTATCACATGAAAAGAAACATTTATCACAACAAATATAAACATTTATCATAAAAAGCTAAACATTTATTACAATTAATATATATTTAATCACTATATATTAATGTATGGTTAAATATATGCCCGAGTACCTAATAAATTGCCAGCCCGAATGCTCGCCCACCCTACTAAAAGTTATGTATGTACACGTATCTGTATATGAAAAGTATTCCCCCAAAAAGTTCCCAATACCATGCACCCTCATCTCTCATTATTTTCAATTTGTGCCCTAGACTACATTTCGCAAAGAAAGAATCTGAAATTTTAAAAGATAATCAATCTTCTTTGTAATTATAGTAAACCTTAGAGACATTTCTTGTAACTATCTCTAATCCATATTTAGAAAAGTAAAGACAAGCAAAAAAATCTAAAGTATTAGTTGAGGTTAAAGGGATCTTTTAACCTAATTTGGTTCCCATTACTTTTGTCCACGAGCTCACATCATTTTCAATTACAGCTTTTCAAGATTCAAAGTATATATGTAAATTTCTACCTAATCCCCTTTTACACTCTCAGGAAACAAAATCAATAAACCATCGTCTTACAAGGAATATTCTATCATCATACTGTTTCATGGCTTTATAAAAAGTAGAGGCTGGCATGTGAATGAGTTTTATTAATTAATATATTTATTTTATTCTGCAAAATTATACTTTTAGGCCGAGGAGGATATGAATGGATAACAGAGTGACAAGAGAGGATAAGGCGACAATTGGATACCAAAACAAAAAACAAAAAAACAAAACAAAAAAAAGTCCCTCATGTATTAAAGAAAATGGTCATGAAATGATTGTGTACAAAAAAAAAAAAAAAACTTCATCTATAGAAATAAACAGTCCTTATTTTTTTTAAATAGTCTAAAATTATAATAATATAAACCCGATTCAAAATCATAATCGATTTATTGGATTGGTTTCTCAATAGTGTTTGGTCAGAATCCCTTTTTAATACCACAATACCTTTATTATAAAAAAATTATAAAAATAAGTAATTTAATAATAATAATAAATACTACTACTATTACTACTACTACTACTACTACTACTACTAATAATAATAATAATAATAATAATTGTTAATTGGCCAGTAGGTGGTTGTCGTCTGCCCCTGTCGGTCGACCCAAGAAAAAAAATTCGGCGAATTTTTTTTTTTTGGGTCCATAAAATATTTTTAGACCAAATTTTCTTTACTATATATTAGAATTTATTATTGTATGTTCAGAAACTTAATGTCCAAAAAAATTCGGTCACTGACAAGAGTTTTTTACTATATGCCTGAAATTTCTTATTTGATATCCATTACTATTTTTAGCCACCGAAAAATATTTCTTACTATATGTATGAATTTTTTACTACATGTCTGAATTTCTTACTATATTTCCACAATTTTTTACTTAATGTCCAAGAATTCTTACATGATGACAAAGTATTTACTTAATTGCAAAAATTTCTTACTTGATGTGCAAATGTTGTTATGCATTTTCTACTTATTATTCACAAAAAATTTTAATTTGCCAAATAAAAAAGAAAAAAAATTCTTACTTGATAGCAAATTATTGTAATGTATTTCTTATTTAATACAATAATTATATAATTTATTATTTTAAAGTGTCTTTGAAAAGGTAAGAAATTTCTTACTTTATATCCTATAAATCAAGAAAATTTATTAATTTATATTCGAAAAAGTAAGGAAAATTCTTATAATATAGTAAGAGCATCTCCAATGCAATAGTGTTAATTGATCATATGTAAATGACATTGACATTTTATAAAAAAAGTTCTCCAATGCATCAATGTTAATGTTATATATGTGATAATTTATTTTATTTATTTTTAAAAAAAATAAAGAGAGAGAAATAACATGATTGGATTGTGTTTTTAAAATTAATTGTAGACATTGTCAAGAGTAATGTCTAGAATTTAACATTGCTCCGGACAATGTCAAGCATTTAATGTGCCACATAATTATTTTTATTACATGTGTCAATTTTTTTACTTTTAACATTGTTGCATTGGAGATGCTCTAAAGTTTCTTACTTTATTTCCTAAAAAAAGACAAATTCTTCCTTTATGTCCAAAAAAGTAAGAAGATTTTCTACTTTATAGTGAATATTTCATATTTTATGTTAAAAAGGTAAGAAAATTTCTTACTTAGTATCCGTTAGTTTCTTACTTTATAGTGAGATTTCTTACTTTATGTTTTTTGGACAAAAGAAAAATATTTGTACCAATCTTTTTTTGTCTTTTTGAGCCAAAAAAAAAAAATTATTCGCCAGAAAAATCTCAGGCGGCAGCGGGTGTCAGGTCGGTTGTTGGGGGTGGCCGGCGGGGTGGAATGGGGTAGTGCATCTAGTGTTGGTTATTGATATTACAATTTTATTATTTATATTAATATTATTATTTTAATAGGGAGTAACCTAGTAATTGTAAATTTAAAGTTTGATTATTTGATACTTTGTATAATTAGTTAAAATATTTGATAAAAATATTTTCTCCCATATAGTATTTGGAGAGCCCCAAAAATTAAGTACTATATTTTTCAAAGTTTTTTACTTAATATCCGAAAGTTTATTACTTATAGAAAAAAAGTATTATACTTGAATTCAAAAATAGTTTACTTGATGTTCAAATGTTGTTATGTATTTCTTACTTATTAAACACAATGTGTATTTTTGGCAAAAAAAAAAAATCTTAATTGGTAGTAAATCATTATTATGTATTTCATACTTAATAAACAGTAGATATTTTCTTACTTGATGATAGTAAAAATTTCTTACTCCCTCCGTTCCTTTCTATCATTTTAGTGACTATATTTTATTTCAAATTAAATTATCGTTTTAGTATTTTTTACAACTTTCTTCCAACTTTATCCCTATTTATATAAGAATCAAAAACGAACTTATGGTAATAGTATAAATATGAGTAATGAGTGAAGAGATGTTAATTAGGTATATAATTAATTGATTAAAAATGTATTGGTCAAATTGATAAGTTCCTTAAACGGATGGAGTATTTAATTACCAAAAAATTCTTACTTTATATCCTACAAGGTAAGAAATCTTGTACTTTATGTTCAAGAAACCAAGAAAACTTCTTACTTTTTAGTTAAATTTCCCACATTATGTTTTGGGGTCAAAATAGTTTATTTGAGGCAAAAAAGCTGGAAAGTCTTTCCGGTGGTCGGTCACCGAGAAAATCGTCGACAACTACAGTGACCAGCGAAGGTGATGATGGTTATTATTATTGTTGTTTTTGTTGTTGTTATTTATTGGGGTCCTATGGAGTTTTTCTCTAAATAAGTTCTTATACCTATTCACATACTTAATAAAACACAATTATATTAAAATACAATCTCTCCTAAAAGATTTCATCCCACATAATTCTTTTCCCATTCGTTTTTGAACAAACAAAAATAAACATAATAAGAAGATATACAATCTCCAATTGGATCATTTTGAAATTTTAAAGTTCATGAATATGATCATTTGGAGGCAAACAATACTATAGGGTGTTAACTATTAAATTAATTGATTAAATCAAATTGATAGAAATTTTATTTCAACCGATTTTTTCATATTTAAGAATTTGTTTATTTTGCTTTTTGTTATATGCCCCCCACCCCCACCCCACACCTCTCTCTCTCTCTCTCTCTCTCTATATATATATATACACACACACATGTGTGTGTGTGTAAAGAGGGAATCGCTTATAAATACTAGTTTGGTTTTTCTCCGCCAAAAATAAAAATTTCTAGTAATAATAATAAATCCATTAATTAATATTAATATTTTATGTTTAAAAGTTGAGAATTTCTTCATTATGACTATTGTATTTAATATTTGTCTAAATTACATTGCTGATCATTATGTGTTTCTTCTTTGTTCTTATGAGATTTGTAACTTTTTTATTTTCTACCCAATTTTTATATATAATACGCAAAATTAATTGTCTTTTGACGGTTTTTGATTAGACATCCATGTATCATATATAATATAAAAAAAAATTATATATCTATATAAACTAAGTTTATATTTATCTTTTAATCTCATATAAACAATACCAATTAAATTTAAAAGATATTTCACGAACAAAATATGAATATACAATTCAATATTATCATAGAGTGAGAAATATCATAAAATAATTAATGAGCAAATATACCATATTTAATTTATTTAAACAATATTTAGATTTATTTAAATAACTTCTTGATCTTAAATACTTTATAATTATATATAATATCATTAATTATATTTACATCACTGGCACACGTGCGCGCACACATACAAATAGATATATTCGTTAAAAACAAGTACTTAAAAAAATAAATTTATAAAAATATTTAATAGATAGTGACTAAAAATGATGAATCGACAAGTCAAATATTCAGTTCAATTGATCAACCATTAGTTCAATTACTAACATGAACGAAAATAAGTAAATATAATAATATAATAATATAAATAATAATTATGTATCGAAAGGAAATTTTTTAATTTAAAACATCGTATTTGAAAGTCATAAACATATATAATGTTTCATCAACTTAAAATGATAATACCTGTTGCAAAACTGGTAGTATGTAATTCATACTCTCAAACTAACGGGAGTGTAATTGACAAATTCAAATTCCGTACTAGGTAAAAATTACATTTGGTCATTCTGCACATATTACAGAATCTGTAAGACAGACAGACCTGCATTGCAATTCATTTTGAGATGTAGTTAAGTATTTTTTTTTAATTTTTTTTTAGTTTAGCTAGAGATTAAGATTATCTTTCCGTACACGTTAGTTTAGAAAGTTATGATTACATACTACTTCCATATTGCTATTGTTCCGACAGTTACAACTTAAACAATCGATATTTTATCTTAGAAAATCAACCCTTAATTATCCAACTACCCCTATAATTGTCTGCTACCCACCCAACTGGGTGGTGCATAACCTTGATCACATATCCAAATAAAAATAAATGCATACTACCCACATAAATGAAGACAACTGACACTTTTAGCAATTATAGTCCATTCTGTAAATTTGGGAATTTCAATTAATGTAGTTTATAATGTGTAAATGCAAACCAAACATGGAATATCTATGCCATATGATATTCAATAGTGCAGAAACTGCATATCCAAAAGGGTAATCTGTCTATTCATAACGTTTTTTTATACCTCCTGTAGTGACATAGTTTTGAAAAGTATGTACTTTCCATAACGCATTTTTTACCCAATTGGAAGACTTTCTAGAAGGATTAAAAAAAGGCGTTCTAAAAAATAAATCTTCTATTGTAGAACGGTACCATCCATGTTGATCCGTCACTTTCCAAAACGGTTCTTCGAAAATAACGATGTGGAAAGTATAAATTTCCAGAACGATTCAAAAAGACGTTTTGGAAAGTATAATTTTTCAAAAATACCATTCTAGAAAGTTAAACTTTCCAGATCGTTTCCGAAAACCGTTCTGAAAAGTATAACTTTTCAGATCGTTATTTTATAAAATACCGCATAAACTTAGAGGTCTATAAAATATTTAAGAAAAATGTACCGCATCACTTTTGCTCCATTTCAAACTAAATATGAGAAGATTCTGAATTTATAGAATAGGTTAAACTGGAGTCAACAATTAGGTGGACAAGCACAAAATCAAGAACATGAAGCCAAGTCTTATCTAGACATAACAAGACAGAGGAATCTAACATAAATACAACAAATCCTCCACATAATGTACACAAATACACGCATCTCATGAAACCAATACATCTTTTATATCTGAGCATCAATGATATCTAGTACCTAGATGGACCACAATCGCCACAAATTGTGTCCAAAAGGTTTTCTGCCAATAGCTTCGCATGCTGAAGATTCTTTGTGTTGTTGCTTGATAACAACGGGTGTAATGGCCGTTGTGTCTCTGCAAGCACAGCAAAGTAGAAAAAAAGAATTACCAATTTGATCTGGACAAGAAAATAGGAAATACTAACATAATACAACCAATTACAACCTTCAGTCTTCTCATTCTCTGGAAAACCAGAACCCCGTCCTCTTATTAAGACAGTTGCTCCTGTTTCATTCATAATGTGGTTTACATACTGGTCTTACATTACAAAACCCAACCAGCAACAACAAAAAAGAATCTCTCCAGATTGTGTGGAGATGCAAAGAAAGCTTCAAACATTAGAATCTCTTATCTTTGATGTGAGTGTTAGATCAAATAATCTTAGCGAAAGCCATCGCTATAGTCGAGGAACCATCATATTAAATTATTAAGAATCACAAGTTAGCTTACGGAAGCGTACCTGAATCCATAAGTGACTGAATTTGGGGTTTGATCTTCTAGGGCAATACGTATCCAATCCTTTTAGAGAATTCTTAAACTTTCTCTATATGTTCTCTTCTGACGATGGGATGCAGAATATAATGATATATGATTATCTTGATGATATGTATGACCTAGGGAACATAACCCTTATATACTTGACTTATTAGGGTTTACCTATTTTAGCCCATCATTAAAATAGATACTCCATTGAGTATCTACACGTTGAAAGTCCACATCCTACTAAAATACATTAAGCCAATACCTTAAACTTTATTTGATCACTTTTAATTAGGCTTCCTTATTTGACAGTCCACAATATATAATTATTTCACATATAAGCCCAATATTGGATTAAGGATCCAACAATCTCCCACTTGGGTTATATGTGTAACCTTATAATTATACATTGTAAGAATATAACCGTACGAGCTCAACTTCGCTATCATAACCAAAATGTGTTTATATCCAATACGGTCCATCAGCTATATCAACATAGGATCAAATCGGCCTTCATTACATTTATCGTAACTCGACCCATCAATGGTCACATATGTCAACACAACTGAATGACATGGATCATGATGTGGATGCGTAGCATGGGAATTTCATGTATTGTGATCGTAACATGCTTATTTCCAACTGGTCCACCTTAAAAKCTTAGTGAGATCAACCATATACTAAAATCAAAGTGTGAATCAACCAAATAACTTTAATTTCTGCAAAAAATAAACTTAAAGTATCCTTAAACTGAAGTAACTGAAAAATATGTCTATGAAAGAGAACATATTAATTACAAAACTCCCACTGAAACTAAATATCCTCAAAAATTTTGACACCCATACTAGTACTATGCTCATGAAACGTTTTGGGTGACAATCCCTTTGTAAGCGGATCCGCAATCATGGAGTTTGTACCGATATGTTCAATAGACAACTGTTCACTTTGAATTCTCTCTTTAACAACTAGAAACTTGATGTCTATATGCCTAGACTTCGTCAAGCTTCTATTGTTATTGGAATACAAGACTGTCGGTATATTGTCACAAAATAACTTAAATGGCTTTTCAATACCATCCACTATGCGCAGTCCCGCGACAAAGTTTCGTAGTCATACTTCGTGGTTAGATGCCTCATAACATGCTATAAATTTTGCTACCGTGGTAGAGGAGGTTATAATATAATAGACTATTTAGCACTCCTCCAACCAGCAAGAATACATAGCCTGACGTAGATTTCATACAATCTTGGCATCCAGCTTGATCGGAGTCAGTATATCCTACGTACTCAATCCGATCTGACCTCCGATATGTGAGCATGTAATCTTTTTTTTTCTTTGCAAGTACCTCAAGACTTGTTTGGCTGCTTTCCAATGGTATAGTCCTGGGTTGCTCAAATATCTACCCAGCATCCCAACAATGAACGCAATACCCGGACGCGTACATACTTGAGCATACATTAGACTCTCTACTGTTGAAGCATAAGGAATCTTCTGCATTTATTTTTCCTCTAATTTATTCTTAGGGCACTGTTTGAGACTAAATTTGTCTTTCTTAGCCACAGGGTTATCTCCTGGTTTACAGTCCTGCATGCCATATATTTTAAGAACCTTTTCAATATAACTCTTTTGTGATAATCCAAAAGTACCCCGAGAACGATCTCGGTGTATTTCTACACCTAACACAAAAGAGGCATCACCAAGATCCTTCATCTCAAAATCCTTACATAAAAATCTCTTGGTGTCGTGCAATAAGCCTATATTATTGCTGACAAGCAAAATGTCATCGACATACAAAATCAGAAATATGTATTTCCTCCCACAAAACTTATGGTATACATAATCATCGACCAAATTCATCTCAAAACCAAATGAGATGATCACTTGATGAAACTTGAAATACCATTGTCTAGATGCCTGATTGAGCCCATAGATGGATTTCTTAAGTTTACAAACCATATTCTTTGAATCTCCCGAAACAAAGTTTTCAGGTTGCACCATATAAATCGTCTCATCAATGTCTCCATTGAGAAACGCTGTCTTTACACCCATCTGATGCAACTCAAGATCAAAATGTGTCACTAATGACATTATAATCCTGAAAGAGTCTTTCGAAGAAACTGGAGAAAAAGTCTGTTTATAATCGATGCCTTCTTTTTGTGTAAATCCCTTTGCAACAAGATGTGCTTTATATCTTTCAACATTACCTTTTGAATCCCTCTTGGTCTTAAATATCCATTTGCAAACAATGGGTTTCACACCTTCTGGCAATGGGACGAGTTCCCATACGTCATTGTTACTCATTGACTTAATCTCTTTATTCATGGCATCTATTCACTTTTGAGAATTTGAGCTTTCAATGGCTTGATGGAAGTTGATAGGATCATCTTCCATCACTCCAATATCAGTCTCACTTTCTTGGAGAAATGCAATGTAATCATCTGAAATTGTACTTCTTCTTTCCCTAGTGGATCTTCTTAATGGCATAGGTTCTTAAGGTTGTAGAGTTTATTGATTTGGAATAATTTGTGGAATGGGAGGTTCTTTGTTATTTTGTCTTGATCTGTGTCTTGAACAGAGTTAGGAATGAAACCCTAATCAATGTCAACAACACCCGTGGGAATATCCACATATTCCTCTTCAAAGACAAAGTCGTTAACTGTATCTCCCCCCGCAAACTCAACATTCTCAAAGAATCAGGCATTTCCTGTCTAAAAAATAGTTTTAGTTGTGGGATCATAAAACTTGTACCCTATGGATCTTTCAGAATATCTAACAAAATAACAACTAACTGTCATTGTATCCAGTTTCTTTTCATTGGGTGTATAAGGCCTAGCCTTAGCTGGACACCCCTAAACATGCAAATGCTTTAAATTGGGCCTTTTACCCGTCCAAAATTCATAAGGGGTTTTATCAGCTGTTTTAGTTGGAACTCTGTTAAGGATATATGCTGCAGTCTTAAGTGATTCTCCCCAGAGTGATTGTGGTAAGGTAGAATGACTAATTATACTCCTTACCATATCCTTAAGTGTTCTATTTCGTCTTTCAGCAACACCATTCATAATGGGTGAACGCGGCATGGTGTACTGTGGGACGATACCGCATTCATTTAGGAATTTAGAAAATGGTCCTGGACGTTGTTCACCTGATTCGTCATATCTACCGTAGTACTCACCACCACGATCAGATCTAACGCTTTTAATCCTTTTATGGAGTTGATTTAAATTTCAGCCTTAAAGAATTTGAACACATCCAATGACTGTGACTTTTCATGAATGAGATATATGTAGCTATATCTAGAAAAATTATCTATGAACGTTATAAAATATTATTGACCATTCCATGCAACTGTAGGAAACGGCCCACAAATATCCGCATGTATAAGTTCTAAGACGTCTGAAGTCCTATTGGCTACAAATCTCCTTTTATTGGTTTGTTTTCCCTTAAAGCAATCAACACAAATCTCATAATTTGTAAAATCTAAAGGATCGAGAATTTCATTAAACACAAGTTTCTCAATTCTTCGTTTGGAGATATGACCCAATCTCTTGTGCCATAACGTATCTGGATTCTCATTGGTTAATTTTTTTTTCACACCTCGTGTGCGTAGATGTAGAGATTCATTAAATGAAGTAATAATATCTAGTGAATAAAGATTATCGTAACTTGATAAAGAACCGGAACCAACTAATTTTGAATCATGAAACATACTAAATTTTCCACGTTCAAATGAATAAAAATAATCAAATTTGTCCAAAACAGAAATATAAATCAAATATTGTCTAAATGACGGAACAACAAATGTCTCATCAAGATCCAAATAATATCTAGTTTTTAACAATAATCTAAATTTTCCTATTGCTTCTACTTCAACTGTCTCGCCATTGCTCACATGGATGTATCTTTCACCATCACTTGGCTTTCGACTATGGAGACAACCATGCATAGACACACTGATGTGCAATTTTGCACCAGAATCTATCCACCATGTGTGTATAGAAACCAAAGTTAAATTAACCTCAGAACAAACCAAATTAAGTAGCATACCTTTCTTAGCACGCCAAGCGTGATAGTTGGTATACTCTTTATTCCTATGTCCCTTCACCTCCACAAAAGAAACAACCCGTACCAGTACTAGAACCGGTACCGTCTTTTGCACTAGGTGCCTTTTCTTGTTTCTTTTGTGGTGTTGTGTGTGCAGCTTTCTCATCCTTAAAATAAAGGTCAAGATCCATGACTTCGAGAACTATTAAAAGATTCTCTTGCCATGACTTAAAGTTTGTGCCATTTAGTATAGGGATAGAGTTGATACTCGCAGTAATATTAGCAGGAGTAGATATAGCTTAATTAAAGAAAATAAACTTATCATGCTCACATAAAATAAACTTAGAATTATAATAATAAATTCAAAAGGTAAATCCCATCTCAAGATATCCACACTCCATCAAAGTCTCATGTTTTGACAAGAAATTAACTTGTAATTGACATCTTGGCGCAGTAATCAAACACTGATAATAAGAACATATCAAACAATGAGTCTTCATTTTGGCCGATTCATTGCTCATATGTAAAACCAAATAATCATCACACGTTTACTACCGCAATTGCATATATAATTATGATAAATATGAAACTTCCTTTTGGCCGATGAATATTCACATAAATTACATGCACACAGACTTTTATATCTTGAAATAAATTAATCTCCACAAGAGAGGTCACTTTTGTGACATTGTTGCTTCAATTATCTCAAAATGTATAAAACCATACTAATATTTGAATTTAAAATCTAAACTCTAAGACCAAATTAAATTTAGAATTTTGTTTGAGGTCAATTTATAAATAAACCTTAATTGAATCTCAAATTTAAATTCTTAAATCCCGAAATTTACTAATCATGCAAATGGGCCCAAAATTTAAAAGATTTTTTTTAGTAAAAATACAATTTAATTTTTTTTTTAACTTTCTGCATAGCCAAACAGCCACATAACAATTTTCTAAAATTTTAGGTTCTTTTCTGCAATTTCTGAAAATTTTAATAATTACAAAAATACCATTCTTAACTTAAAACAGTTTTTTGGAAAGTTCTTGGGATCCGAAAGAAATTTCAGAAAGTTCACGGCCAGCCTTGCAGTTTTCAAAAAACTTAGGTTAAATCTTTATTTTCATAAATTTCTTAAATTTCAATTAGGCCCAAAAGTAGTCAAATTCTCAAAATCTTTACCCAAGCCCAAAATCAAATTTAGGGCTTTCGATTCAGGCCTTTGTCGGCCAAAACCACCGGCACTAATCTGTAGCCGGTAAAGAGCTGAAGCTTTTGGCAACAAAAGCCCGCCGGAATTTCCGCCGAAGTGGCCGGAAATCGGCCCTGAATGGCTGCGGTTTGGACGGCCCAAATCGTCGTCGCCTTTCACATAGTCACAGCAGCCACGCCGCCAGCAGATCGTCGTCTGCCCAGGAGTTCTGCGCCGTCAACGTCGCCCAGGAGGTGGCCCAGCCGGAGGTGTCGCGATGCCGGCGACTGAATCCATGTTTCCCAGTTCCCAGTTTCACGTTTTGTTTTGTTTTGTTTTTTTAAATTATGTTAATTACAACCAAATATTAATTAGGGCACTTAATCTACTTTAATTAACATGCAATTTGTATACGAAGGCTGAAGGTTTAAGGCTGAAGGCTGAATCCATAATAATCCCAATCCCAATTCCAGTTTTTTGAATTTTCCTTTTTTTTTTTTAACGGTGCCCTTGATCCAGCAGCAAACCAAACGTATAT
>BMAC01000199.1:1746626-1816503 GCA_014905375.1 Phtheirospermum japonicum
TAATAGAGAGTAGAATGCCACGTAAATGCCACGTAGGATTATAATTACTTTACTTATTATTTTTTAATATAATTATGAGAGATTTTATTAACATAATTATGATAGATACATTAAATTAATATTAATGATGATTTGGTTTTCTTTTTTAATTAAAAAACACCTAGGATTAGTTTTCTCTTTTAATTATGTAGGAATCTTCTTAACATAATTAGGATAGATACTCTAATTAACATTAAAAAATAATAAAAAAGTAATATTATTACACACACACACACACCACACACACATCATATATATATATATATATATATATATATATATATATATATATATATATATATATATATTATATTTATATAATCACTTATATGTTATTTTGATTTTTATTATGAGTTTTCTTTTTACGTTTTTTCGTTATTTTTCTCATTCTGAGTCCAACAATATCAAATTTGTCATTTTTTCTCAAAATAATTTGATCAATTTATTTAATTAAATTATACAAAAATGCACAATACAATATAATATGATATTATTTTTTATTGGTCATCAACATGTTGTTTATAAAATATTATTTCAACACCTTTTCATTTAAATTGATCTCATAAATTAATGAATTTTGTTATTATCTCTGAAACCGCATAAAACAATATAAGTGCAAACCCAACACTAAGTGGAGTGAACACTATGACGTCAATTACAATAGATTTCGAAAAATATCAACTAATTCCAAAAAAAAAAGAAAAAAAAAGGGAAATACCGTCTTTGAAAACAAATTTTGCTAAACGCGGTAATTTTGAAAGTACTTATGTCACATTTAATTTTGATTGAAGTTCAAGTTTGAGTTTATTTTATTAAGTAT
Source organism: Phtheirospermum japonicum (assembly GCA_014905375.1). NCBI lineage: Eukaryota > Viridiplantae > Streptophyta > Magnoliopsida > Lamiales > Orobanchaceae > Phtheirospermum > Phtheirospermum japonicum. Next base: position 1,747,486 of record BMAC01000199.1, read on the forward strand.
GCATTTATATTTTACATACTAATCGTTTTCAACCCCATTGTAATATTTATATTTAATTTAATACTTATACTATCATTTGTTCATTGTGTGGAGGAAAAAAATTATTTTCACATGATAGCTGACCTACAATCCACGTTGGATAGTGCAAATAATTAAAAAAAATATGTAAGAGAAAAAACAGTCACGTATGATTATTTTAATTTTTTTAATTATATAGGAATTTACGTAATAGAATTAGGATAAATACTCTAATTAATATTAAAAATAATAAGATCATTTAAATATTTCTATCTATCTAATAATTAGAAAGAAAAAAAAATGTAAGATAGAAAAAAAGTCATGTAGAATTATTTTTCTATTTTCAATTATATAAGAATTTACTTAATAAAATTAGGATAAATACCCTAGTTAATATTAAAAAATAACAAGATCATTTAAATCTATCTATCTATCTATCTATCTATCTATCTATCTATCTATCTAATCACTTTTATGTTATTTTGATTTTTATTATGAGTTTTCTTATTACGTTCTTTCGTTATTTTTCTCATTATGAGTGCAACAATATCAAATTTGTCATTTTTTCTCAAAATAATTTGTTCAATTTATTTAATTAAGTTATGCAAAAATGCACAATACAATATAATATGATATTATTTTTTATTGGACATCAACATGTCGTTTATAAAATATTATTTCAACACCTTTTCATTTAAATTGATCTCATAAATTAATGAAATTTGTTATTTTTTTTAATTATGTAGGAATTTTCTTAACATAATTAGAAAGGATACCCTAAATTAATAAGATCATTTAATATATATATATATTATATATATATATATAATATATATATATATATATATAAGATTAGGTTCATGTGAGAACCAATTCCCTAGGTCTTTCCATTTTTTTCTTAATTTTGCATCATTTAAATTAGCATCACATATAATGTAAAATAGCGGTTCCTAAAGTTCCCACCAAGGGAATTGGTTCTCACATGAACCTAATCCTATATATATATATAATTATTTAATTAAATATTTTAATACACTCAAACCAATTATTTTTATTTAAATAAAATAAAATAAAAAATTATCATGCAACGCACGGGCACAATACTATTATATATGTACAAAACAAAGCTGAATCTAATAATCTGTATAAACTAAATCCACGAATGATAATTTTGATTCTCAATAACTCAATATGATCGGCTCTCGTACCACTTGTTAGATCAAATAATTTTAGCGAAAGCTATCGCAAAAATCGAGAAACCATCATATTAAATTATTAAAAATCACAAGTTAGTTTACGAAGCATACTGAATCCATAAGCGATTGAATTTGGGGTTTCATCTTCTAAGGCAATACGTATCCAATCCTTTTAGAGAATTCTTAAAATTTTCTCTATATGTTCTCTTCTTACGATGGGATGCAGAATAGAATCATATATGATTATCTTGATTATACGTACCATAACCTTATATACTTGACCCTTATATACTTGAGCTATTAGGTTTTACCTATTTTAGCCCATTATTAAAATAGATAGTCTATTGAGTATCTACACATTAAAGGCCCACATCCTACTAAAATACATTAAGCCCAATACCTTAAACTTTATTTGATAACTTTTAATTAGGCTTCTTTATTGACAGTTCACAATATATAATTATTTCACATATAAGCCCAATATTGGATTAAGAATCCAACAGTGAGAAAACAAACTAAAGTCATGGATATAAAACAATAATGAGCAGGTTTAGGCAAGTAAAGATAGCTGCATGTGATATGACATAAGAAACTAACTTCTTTTAACATAACCAGTAATAACCTTAAGACTCATGCATATTAATCCAACTAACTAAAACAGGTACTACATTGTCCCCACCTCCCAGCTCCTTATTATTCACTACTACAAAAACAGCTTTCTAAGGCTATTAATTAAAGGCGGTTCACTGAAAACCGCCTTAAAAATACTTTTAACGGCGGTTGTGGCTAAAACCGCCGTTAAAAAGGTTATTTTACGGGCGGTTTCCTCAAAACCGACGTTAAAAAGGTTATTTTACGGCGGTTTCCTCAAAACCGGCGTTAAAATTGGATATCAAACTGATTTTAACGGTGGTTTTTAACAGAACCGCCGTAAAAACTCGCACATTCTACGACGGTTATTTGAGAACCGCCGTGAATTAACAGGTATTCACGATGGTTTATTAAGAACCGACGTTAATTAGTTCACAGGTTAATTAGATCGCTGGATTTAACGTCGGTTCCATTAGAACCGCCGTGAATGTGATGACATTTAACGGCGGTTCTATTAGAACCGCCGTAGAAAGTAGTCTGTCGATGCCATGTCACCGATCCGCGTCCAACTCAAGCAACTTGTTTCGACCATTGATCCGTGTCTCATACGGTGATCTGCATTCGCCACATCATAAATTTTTTTTATTTCCTGTTTTATTCCCTAAAATCAGAACACAGTAACAAAATTAAAAATCTCCCTTTTATTCCTCCATTTTCTAGAAATAAAAAAACCTAATCAAACACCTTATGTCAATCACTCGAACGGGCTACACGCGTCCCATCCCTCCCACCGCCTCTACGCCATTGTTGAAATTTTAAAGCTCTGCCTCTGCCTCCACCGCTGCCTGAAGCCTCCGCCTCCGCCTCCGCCTCCGCCTTCTGTTTCTTGTACTCCAGCCTCTGCCTCCACCGCTACCTGAAGCCGCTGCGCTGCCGCTCGCCGCGCCTGTCCTCTGGCAGACTCTCTCCAACCTTGACGCTGTCGTCCTCATCCACCATCGCAAGGTATGTGTTTCATTTTTATTTTTTTTGGTTTGAAATTATTTAGTAGATTTTATCTCGATTTTATTTATCTTTATTGTAATTAAGTTAGGGTATGTGTTCGATTTTTTACTGCTGTGATTTACAAAATGTGGAGGAGGAGGGTGTAAATTAAGGGGCTGAAGCTTGAAATTTCCTATTTGGTTTCGTGTATGACGATTTGGGCTGTTTTGTGCTATGTATTTCCTTTTTTTTGTTAAGTTTTTTCTGCTGGAGTATATTTTACCTTTAATTGTTCTTTTGTTGCCTCTTGTATATCAAATTAAATGACTCATTAAATGTTATATTTTTTAGTATTGATCCTGTAGGGTAATTTCAGGGTTGGAGATTATTGGGCTTTTTATGTGTCTGTTTATCTGTCATCTTTGGAGGCTAAATTTAAGAACGATGTTGATGACTTTGTTGCTGTCTATTACTTTGAGCTCTTGAGTGAGGTTATCAGATATTTTATAACATTGTTCTTGCAAGACTTTTATTTATTATATTTTATTGAGAATTTAATCCATGCTTATATTCCAGCACTGTTGCGGTTTATTGGAAACGTCACATCTGTGGTTGCCCCAGCTGGGCTTGGGTCGTACTTTGTTATCTCCTTGGCTGAGTCATTGACAAGCAAGTTGAGGCTATCACGAGACAGAATCATCTCTTACTGGAATTAAGTGACAACCTGATACAACAGATGGTGCAATCGGGCAATGAAACCTCGGGGGTCGTTGTTGATGATGTCAACAAAGTTAAACAAGCATTTGAGAGGTCATCCTAGTTTGTCTTAAAATCTAATATCTGCAAAATGTCGATACAGAATATGTTATTTTCTACTCTAGTTCGCTCTTGCATTTAAAGAACACGCGTTTCTTGGAATTTAGAGTTGTGAAGTATCTTATGAAGTTCAGACATGACTGTGAGTTCTGGTATGATGTTTCGGATTATGGATAACTGGTTCACCACACTAAATACAGGACTATTTGTATATACCCTACAGGTCATCATTATTAATCATCACACACACACACACACACACACACACATATATATATATATATATATATATATATATATATATATATATATATTGATGGCAAGTTCAACCCTCGGTTCCTACTTTACTGAGTACATTGGAAGCTTTTTTGCTTTATTAGGAACCTTGGTGTGTTTTTATTGCTACTATCTCATCTCCCCATGGCAGGAGGTAACTAAGATCCTTGATATTAATTTCTTTCAAATTTGATATATACAATTTTATTTGTTTTTTAACCTTTTGAGTTGTTGTAAAGCAGAAGAAAAGGGCCAATATGTTAAGTTTGGGTGCATGCTTTGGATGTGCTTTTGTTAATACTTGGCTCACCTGTTTCTTCAGTGTTGATGCAGGGCAATTTATATATTAGTTTTTTCCTTTAGTGTTATTCGCATTAGTCTTCATGTACGACGAAATCCCGCACAGAGGGCTTAAGTCCTCTTAACATTTGACCAAACAACATAGACCCATGCATAAGCGAGTACGGCGTAATACTTCTTCAGCTTCTGACGGGCTGAACGGGCGTGAATAACGGGTTAGACCTCGCGAGTTGGGTTCTTGAGGGTGAGCATGAGAAGGGTGGCGTTGGCGATTAGCGCAATAAGGGATGATGATGAAAGTTCCATGGATGTTTCTGAATTATATATGTCCGGTTCATTTGTTGTCGTGCGGAAGAGTGGCAAAGATGAAGGAAAAAATGTTTCTTGATTTTTTTTCATATTGTAGACACTATAATCTAGGTCAAATTTGGAAAGTAATATTTATGATAAAAGATTTTGAACTCTTATTGATTAATTGTGCAGTTCAAGGCAAGTCAGATGAGTTTGAATTACGAGTTTTGTAATCATGTAATAACCATATGTTTTTCTTTCTTTCTTTTTTCTTATGAATCATATGCTTTTTAAAAGTCCTAAGTTATTGTGCTAAATGTTAGTACTAATATGAATTTTTAATTATACCATATGAACATTTATATATAGATGTGCTTTCATTTCTTTTTTTCTTAATTTTTTACTACTTTCTAGAAGGTACTTTTAAAGAACCGACGAAAAATGTTCGCTGTGGAAATTAGACTTTCTAGAACGTATATTTCAAGAACCGCCGTAAAAAACTCTGCATTCTACGGTGGTTCCAAAACCGCCGTTAAATGTCTTCCAGAACCGCCATTAAATTCCACTTTTCACAGCGGTTTTGAAGAACCACCATAAAAAGTTACGGCGGTTCGAAAACCGCCGTTAAAACTAAAAAAAAAATGCCTTTAAAACCCTGTTCTGTAGTGGATCATTCAGCCAAAAGCACCCCTGGAATGTAAGTCAAATAATTTAAAAAAAATTAAAAGGAGAAAGATAGTGAGAGGCAAACGATAAAGGGAGAGGGAAAGATTGCAACATTTTAAAATCAAAAAGTGGTAGAAGTCAACGTTTAAACATAATTCTTTGTCTCCATCCTCCATGATACAAGTAACTACCAGCCAAGACCATTAAAAAAAAGAAGAAGAAAGAAAGAAAGAAAGAAAGTAAAAAAAACGAAACATGTAAGAAGAAACAAGAAATACGATTAATAAAAAGCTCACATTTGGACCACGGATGCGAAAAATGATGTCCAACGCTCAAATCCCAAAAAGACGTAGGTACTCAATAAATGATCCACCTAAGGAATAACATTCATTAAGTTTGTCAGTAATTTCTTAATTATGCACCTCCCAGTATCGCTTGGGAGTACATACCGTAACTCCATTGATCACAGTTGCCTGTTTCAGCATTTCTTCCACCATAGTGGCAGCATGATCAACTGCTTTGATTCATTTTGTAGTTGTTTCCAACCGAAGCCACAACATAACAAAAATCACTAAAAGGAACGAAACTATGTAATTGAAATATGGGAAAGAATGAAATGACCAAATTGTGAGTACCAAATTCATGACATGTAAAACAAGTTTTCAACAAAAAATATCAGTGCAAAAACATGTTACAAAAAGTTTCCACAAGGCGGACTCTTAAACATTAGTAATGGGCCCAGAATACATAGTACTGATTTCAGTTTCATCTCCTCACACAGAAAAGTAAAGCATGCAGCTCCTGAATTATACATATAAACTCAATGCCAAATTGAAAAATATTTCAAGAAACAACTCCATTTGACATAACAAATTACACAAGTAAAAAATTACTGAAATTGGCATATTGCTATTATAAAAGTAACTTTTGTAAGGTCAATTAATACAAGGAGTGAACCATTTCTAGCATAAAAAACTCAAGGTATTATCAATCATCTCCAGATCATGCACAAATATTAAAACACTTACATGCACCGCCGCAGATATATGCAGATATAGAGGCCTCTCACCATTGGGTGGGGCATTAGGAGGCCGATATTTCTCCCTGTAAGTTCCATGCCAAAAGTAAATTGAAAAGGATAGGTAACTCCAAAGAAAATATCAATGCAAACTTACATACCGAGCTATTGTCAATAATAAGAATTATAATTATTTACATCTCAAACTATATTTTATATATTACTTATAATATTTATGTAGATCACATTAAGAGAATTTATAGAGTCCAGATTACTACCGTTCTTTTATATTATTTCTAGTTTACATTGACGGGAATGGCAGGCTAAGGAATTTTCCGACAAAATCGATCTACCGAGCGATGATTATATGAGGAAAAGAGTCCTGCAGGTAAAATGAACCGAGTAAAAAAAAATAACAAACGCGTAGTAAAAAGTTAGCGGGATGCTAGTTACAAACCTTCAGTAATCCTCTATAATGTTGATGATAACAACCTGCATGAAATCGTAATGTTATTGAACATGAATTCTCAACAGGATCTTTACACCGATGGTTTGTCTCATTACATCGAACATAGGTGTTTAAACCAATACTTCAACGTTCTTGGAATAAATGGGAGATGATTCAAATGGAATAAACACATAAAATATAATTAATTAAAGTAAGCACAATATGCAAAATAATTCAAGAAAAATGAAGTATCTTAATATTCAGTGCAAGTAAAATCAGCATCACCAAGGAATGCGCTTATCTTAAGATATTCCTAGACTAGGATAGTTTCATTTGTCGGAAAGTTGCTAAATTGTCTCTAATATTCTATAATTTATTAAATAAAAAAATTTTGGGCAAAAACATTAAAGTTTATGAAATATATATCAGGGGCTCAATTTATTTCAAATGGAAAACTACAAAGACAAGATACCTAAGTAATGTATCCTCAGTTCGTTACTGATATCAGGAATCAAGCTTTCACGAGTCGCAAGCTGAACAGCCCAATATATAGTGAGTGGCTGGAACAACAAAAGAAAAAGTTACTGCATTGGCAACTTCTGCACAGTAAGAACATTCACATATAACAACATACCCAACGAAGAAGAAAAGCAGCAGGGTTATTACGAGGGATGCACCTCCATTCATAGTAGTCTTTCCAAGTATTTAGACATTCGAGTATTTGAGATGAAGGTCCTGTACATGTTTTATATAAGTATCATCATTTAACATAAAGAAAACACTTATTAGCTTATATTGCTAACAGAAATAGAGTTTGACTCAGTTGGGGCAATTAAAAAATAGTCTGGAACTCAAAGGAAAACATGAAAATAACTTTTCAATTTCCAATACCAGACTCTAGGAAACTCAGATTTCAAATAATGCTTAATTCGTTTCATTTAACAATATTATATACAACCATGTTAAAAGGAAATAGTTAATTTGTTTGTAAGTGTAACAAATATAAATTTTCTTTTCTTATACTTTTTTTTAATAAGCAAAATGTTGTGATGATAATTGATAGATTTTCATATAAAGGACATTAAAATCGCATCAAGGACACGAATCTCTTAGCAAATTGAGTACACAATTTCAGCCCTCAGAATACTACCAAACAAGTCATCCTAATACCTAAATCGGATTGACTTGAAATTACAACAGGGAGCTTCTAGTTTCCTTTCATTTCATGGGATTTAAAACTAATGAGGCCTTATAAATCCTATTATGATATTAACCCAAATATTTTTATCTTAGAACTAAAAATAATTTCATGTTGTATCATCGACATCCAAAATCATCACCAATTCTAGATCTACCACTAAAATCAACAATGAACTTGGAAGAACAAATTATTAATCCCTCCTTAATCCAGTATAAAAACAAGTGAAGCAATTACTCAAACACCTTATGCACAAGAAAGTGTCTTAACATTGCACAAAAGAAAATGACATGAACAAAATCAAAGTTAAAGAGTTTGGGAAAACCTGAACGCAAAAGGATTGATATCTTGAAAACCAACAACTTTATCATCCTTCATCGATCAATAATGAATTACTTGTTAAAATACACATAAGCATCAAATAAGAGGATGAGTGATTGAAAAAAAAAAGACCCGGTGAAGGAGGGTAGTGGAGGTTGAACGGGCGATTTGGCAGAAGATACAGGACGGCTGCCTCCGCCCGGCACCGCCGCCTCCATCTCCTCCGGCTAAGGTTGTGGATGACCTCGGTGATAACGCCCTTGAGGTAGCGGGTTACAAAAATGAGGTACCGCCCCACTCATAATGAGATTCGCCTTCTTCTTCCTTGCTAGGGCAGCGGGTTTCAAAAACTCGGGTGTTTCAATGGGGTGATAGCGAGCTAGGGTTTAAATCGAAAGTTGTTTGGTGCAGATGAATTAAAATCAATAGCTGAGGTAGAGGGTTGATGTTGAGGTGATGGAGGGTAGACGGATCTTTTGGTAGTTGTGGAAGCAAAGTCGGAGCAGACGGGAATGGCGGGCCGGAGCGAGTTGGGGGAGGCGGACCACTGGAAAATCGGAGCTGGAGCTGCGACTGAGAGAGATTTCACCGGCGTTGGAGCACAGGCGGCTGTGAGGGCTTTCACATGTGTCGGAGCGACGACTGAGAGGGTGGCTTTCACCGGCGTCGGAATTTTTTTTGTTGAAGTAGAATAGTGAAAAACGGGGTGAGATGAGGGAAATTTATTTGGAATAGTGAAAAATTGGATTAAACTTCCGAGACTGATAATTTTTCCTACCTTTCTGTATCGGCGAGTAAATCCAGAACGGTTTTAACAATATCGTTCTGGAAAGGAAAAATATGGGAATAAAGAAAATTTTATTTACGCAGTATTTAATTGGAAAAGACTTTCGAGAACGGTTTTATTAATACCATTCTGGATTGACGTACATTCCAGAATGGTATGAAAATAACGTTCTGGAATGTGCACTTTCCAGAACGATTTTACAATACCATTCTGGAATGTACGTCAATCCAACCATTCTGGAATGTGTACATTCCAGAAAATTATTTTAATACCGTTCTGGAATGTACGTCAATCCAACTGTTTTAAAAAAACCGTTCTGGATCGACTCATAAATCCAGAACGCTTATTCTATTACCGTTCTGGAATGTCTACTTTCCAGAATGGCATTGTAAAACCGTTCTGGAAAATCATCTAATCCAGAACGGTAATTTCAAATACCGTTCTAGAATGTTTAATCCAGAGCAGAATTTTAAATACCCTTTTGGATGCACCAGGATGTTCTGTTCTAGAATGCAGTTTTTGCACTAGTGATTGAAAACTACCCTATAATAGTCACACAAAGCTCACTGTTGGTGTCAGTGTAATTATTCAACACTTCCAATCTAATGGGAATGATATCTAGGTTGGAATGCATATGAGAAGTACTGAAATTGCAAACTATCCCTACGGTTGCATACTATCAATACAAATACAGACAATTCAAACTTTCATCACTTTCGTAGCACATAATCTATAACATGCAGATTTTAACAAATTCTCTCTTATAGCATGCAATTGTAACCAACTCATAATACCACTGCAATGAAAGATCAAAATACCTAATAATAGCCACATAAATAGTCAAATAAAGTAGTATGTTAGTAGTTCAAAATCATGCATTTCAAATTTTCACTACACATGAATATGAAATCTAAATCCAAAAATGTAATTACATAGCAATTTCTTATGGGTGCTCTTGCGGGTTTGTCATTTTTCCACGTTGCTTCGATAAAACGGTTGGGACCTTACTTGGTACGTAAAGTAAAACTTCCAAACCTATAATACAAGATATTTATAGTTTGGAATTTCCAACCCAAGGCTGGAAAAAGTATCACCCAAAACTGCTGCTTCATTTTCACAGATTGTATGAGCTTCGTTCGAAAAGAAAATATTCACTCGAAGATATCCAATTGAGAATTCCGCAATCGAAAAGTAAACCGCAACCCCAATGTGTGGGTATAGTTCTGAATTTTGGACAAATTGTGGAGAAACAACGCCCATAAAATAATTCTACTTGAATTTTTTGTGATTTATTGGCTAGTTCGGAATACAGAAATCACAAACGAAGATTTGATATACAAAATCTTCAATCCAATAAGGAAATTGGGCGAGTGATGCGTGAGAGGAGGAAAAAGGACATTGATTGATTAGGAATAAATTTGTGGATTATGATTGATTGATTATAGGAGCAACACGGTCCAGACTTAAACTATCACGAAATACTTTGTTCAACTATTGCAGTAGTTGGGAATTCTCCCTTAATTTTATATATCTTCTACATATTAACTTAATGTTGGAACATGTGTCATTTACATTTTAACCAACAACCAAACACTATTTTAATTATTATTTAGTACATATATGGCTTTCAAAGCTTTCAATTAGTATCACCTTGACTAATATAGTTATTGGTACTGATTCGACCAAGATTGGCTCTCCAATAATGAGGTCGTTGATCTTCAAATTGCTCCTGCCAACCTGATCGACCTACAAAATAAAACCCAAGGTGGATAACCCCGGCGTAGGCCCTGGGATTCTTAAGTCAATCCCTTTTAGTGATAATAAAATGAGAGCTCAAAGTACGATAAAATCAACTTAGAATAGAAGTGAGGTATGTGTCATCTTTATATAGACAAGAGACGTATTCCCAATCTAGGGTTCCCATATCCTATTCATACCACAATTAACCACCAACTTAGAATTAGATTTTTCCTATATGCTAAGTTGTCATAAATATTAGACCTCTAGTATTTTGTTAAGTTACCATAATAATCATCACTTAATAACCATCTCATACCCTTAGTCCACCAAGGCCCATACCATCCATCCATACCAGCCCGCCGGGGCCCATACCATAACCATGATGCCCAACTCTCCCTGTCAAGTTGTTATAAACATAAATACCATTATAACCCACAAGGTCTCACCAATCTCATAGAAGAGGTCACCTTATAGACCTAACTCGTAGTGCATGCTGACCTGAATATTTGATGTTGTATCAGCTAGTCCCCCACATTCTGCTTGATTGAGGTAGGAAATCAAGTTGAATGTAAAACAAGTTCCTCAAAGGTCAACCTTCACGCCCCTTGGTAAAAGCACAAGCCATCAAAAACACATCAGATGTTAGAGCATTAAATTAATAATGTCGTTGTGTCAGACACGTGCCGCACACCCGTCTTCTTGTAGTAAACGCCCCACAATTAATCCCACCTTACCTTATCACCGCCCCCATTCACTTGTCTTTTCACCTTTCTTCTCCGTAAAAACACTTTCACCATCTACCATTATCGATCTTCGAAAATTTTCTGGCAAGAACACCTCTCACTCTTTTAATTACCAAATCAGCCCGGCAAAACCCCAAATTTACGCTATGATGGGTAATTCCCCTAATCTTATTTAATTTATTTTTACTAAATCCCCTCATTTTTTATTTTAATTTACTATATTCTGAGCATATTTTCTTTTTCCCTTCCCCCATTTTTTATTTTATTTTCTTAGCATCTTTCGTCTCTGATTCACAAAATCCCTAATCCTCCCATAGATTTAACCCCCATCTCAGACATCTCATCTGAATGCGAGTCCATAGAAACTCCTTTCAATAGGAAAAATAGTATGAAAACCCTAAACCGACCTAAATCCAGCCTTGTAGATGAACTAGCGGGAAGCCCTACTTGGGCTGAGATAGAAGTTAATACTAGAGTATTAACTGAAGGAATCGTATAGTCCATCCCCTTAACTTAATCGCAAGCTCTTATTTCCTCAACTGGCCTAGATCCAACCCGATTCCTCCTTCGGCTCATGCCAACCTACCTCCCCCTCCCCAAAGCACTAGGGTTACCATAGAGAACCCTTGGGTCCTTCCAGATCCTGAATTACTCCTAGCTTTTTATTACAAACCTTCACCTACCTGACACCATGCTTGTCGTCATGCCTAAAGCCAGCATGAATGATGCTAACAACCCCCCTCCCAATCACATCACTGTTTTTTGAGGAACATATAAATGCAGGGATTAGGTTCCCCATGCATCCCTTTATGGTCATCCTAGCCCAAAAATATGTATTCCCCCTTCTCGAAATGGCTCTGAACTCCATCCGGTTCATTATCGACTGCATCATACTATGTCGATTTTATAAGGTAGAACCTAATGTAGACTTCTTTTTCATTTTCTATATGATGGAAAACTAAAAGGGTATAGTTTACCTCTCTTCCCATAATAAGTCTCATTTTTTGTCCGCCCTTCCTCCAAAGTCCACGAATGGCAAGAAAGACTCTTTTTCCTTCATACCCGCGAGCACTGGACTTTCCCAATCCAATGGCAAGAGGTAACTCCTCCTCAAGAGCCAGTGATTGTAAAGAAAAACCCCTCTTCCCTCACTCCATCAAAAATATAGATTAAATCGAAGAATGGAAAAAACACCCCACGACGTGGTAAAACTTACCAAGTCCAAGAGCATGTACATCTTCTTAAGTCTTAACCGCCGACCTCTTAAGGAGATGACGAGATCTGAATTTGGTACGTTGATAATCCTTAGGCTTTTTATTCTTAGCTTTATAATATACTAAATACTAACAATTATTTTCTTCTCTTGTAGAAAGATTTGTGCTAGCCAGCTCTTCAAGCTTGGAAGGCGCAATGACTGCTCAACCAGATTCAGCCCCTGCCATTACCTCCGTATCTCTAACCGTGAATATCGAAGAGGAGGTAGAGATCGCCCTTGCGGTGAGAGACCAGGCGGTTGAGGTGGTCGATACTACTAATAACCAACTACCCCTCCGAACCTCGGTGGGAAGGGTGCCGACTTAGTTGTTTGAGCGTGAATAGATCCAGGCCAAGAAATGGATGAGGGAGATGCATGAAGGGCAACACATTAATTTTTGGCATTTGAAAGGAATTCTAAACCTCTTATCTCAATGTATCGTATCATCCTTTTAGTTGAGTTCCCAATTAATTTAATGCATAACTACTTGAATCATTTAAATGCATTAGTTTTTAGTTCATTAGGAGTTAGATTTTTCTTGTCTATGTCTAGGCTCGGGTTTGATAGAGGACAAGCAAAAAGCTAAGTGTGGGGGAGTTGATTTGTACATATTTTTGCGTAATTTTTGTATTTTTTTTTGTTTTGTGTGCTTTAGTTTGGTTTTAGTCAAATTTTGTCCCCTTTTTCCTTATTTTGCATTTTCGTATCTTTTGTCATCTTTTTAGTACTTTTCGTATTTCTCTCATACTTTTTGTAGATTTTTATGTTATTTTGATTTTCTCTCTTTAAGGGTAGTCGATCGGGTCTAAAAGCATTCTCGAGAAAAACAACGGGCACGATTTGACAAAAATATGACTCGGACCCGGGAAGAATAGCCATCGATCGATGTGCCTTCAATGCCCAGTCGACACACCATCGGTGGCAAGGTCATTTTTGGCCATTTTGGAAAAATGACTATTTTTCCCCCACTTTCACCCCTATATATATTCCTTCCTTCTCGGAAATAAAGATCTCTTGGAACCCTTTGGGTTTGGATGCCCAATCATGTCTCTGTTTCTTCTTCATCTTTCCACTTTCTTCATTAATTTTTCAAATTTTTAGTTTTTAGTAAAATATGAATTTTTCAACGTTGCTCGATTATTGATGAGAACTTAATCTTAATTTGTGTAATTCCTTATTTTAATGATGAAACCTTCCATTTTTCATTAGTAATATCTCCATTTCCTTTCTTTTATTATTCTAATTTCTTGTTTGCATTGATTATGAGTTTTTGTTGGGTTTGTGATATTCTTGTACTGGTAGTTGGTTTTCTTGCAATTTCTCATGGTTTTAGGTATATGATTCTCAGAGATTTATATGAAAAAAATTGTAGTTCTTAAAAGTTCAATTTTCTTGTTGCTTTCTTCCAAGCTTTTTAATTATTTAATCATGTTCATGCTTGTTTTAGGTTTCTATTACTCTATTTCTTTATGATTATTGGTTAGGATTCATGGGTCTAGTGCTTAGATGAGTTTAGAACCATCAATTGGCATTGTTCGGTGTTTGATTTACGATTTCTGATTGACACCTCTAAGTTGTAGATTAAGTGTCCAATCAAATTCCAATTGATCGTGGAGATGAATCTAGAGCCCTAGACCGCCATTTTATTAATCTTTTCAAAGTTCTTTATTTCATTTCTCATTATTTAAATCACCGTCTTGAATATTACAACTTTAAAAAAGAAAATTTGATCACGTGTTCTTTGTTTTCTAATTCACGAATCAAACACAAGATTTACTTCTGTTTAGTCTTCCTCGAGAGATTTGAATCGAGTCAAGCTTTCCACTTACAATTGCTCCACTCTCTTGCGGATAAGATTTTCTAAAAAAAATAAGTGTAAAAAGTCGATTCAACCGACCAGTCTTCCTTGGTGGATAATCGCATATTCCCCTCTGCCGCTTTATTAAGAACCTCTTGGATTGGTGTTCGTCAATCTTCTCTTTCCTCTATCTCCATCACTTCCTTTCCCTGTTCCAAGCTTCTATTAGGTAGCTCCATCAACGTGACAGTCGTTGTGCTACAATCCCTCAAGGCCCTTTCCATCTTGGCAATCTTATCTGCCCTTGTATTCTATGCTTCCTGCAGATGTTCTAACTGGAAATCTTCAAACTGAGCCAACTCTTGCTTAAGCTTTCCCAAATATTTCTGCATGCGTTCAAAAGACCCATCATACTGGTGAACTACTAGCTAAGAGTCTGTGTATGCCTTCAATCGTCTCACTCCAAGTTCGGTTGTCATCTTTATCCCGTGTAAAAGTGACTCATACTCAACTTCATTGTTTGAGGCCTTAAACCCTAGCTTCACTGCAAGATCTAAGTTCTCTCATTATGGGCTATTTAAAACAACTCTTAGCCCCGCACCAGTTGTTATGGTCGACCCATCCACATGAAATAGCCATGTATAATACTTAGTTCCCTCTTCTTCAGAATGTGTCATCTCTTGTAGGAGATTAGCCAACACCTGTGCCTTAATCGCCGTCCTTGGTTCATACATGACATCATACTTGCTCAGGTCTACTGCCTATTTCACCAACCTCCCAGCTACATTGGGATTTCTTAGCACCTGATTAAGTGCCAAATTGGTCCTTACCTTGACCCTGTGACCTAGAAAATAAGGTCGCAATTTTCTTGCAGTGTATATCAATGTAAATCCCCGTTTCTCTAAATCTGAATAATTTAGCTCAGCTCCTCTCAGCATCCTACTAATTTAGTAGATAGGTTTTGACTACCAACCTCTTCCTTGATTAATAATGAGTTTAATACAACCTCCCCAACTTATATTTACAGAATCAGGTCCTCTCTCGGCATGGGCTTTGTTAATAATAGGATTTTAGCTAAGTACTCCTTGAGCTTGTCAAAAGCCTCTACTGCTTCCTTAGTCCATTCAAACCTTGACACCTTCCTTAGAGCTTTGAAAAAGGAGAAACCCTTCTCATTCGACCTACGTATGAATATATTGAGCCCTACTATGCGAACTGTTAATACCTATACATCTCTTACTATTCGGGGATGTGGCATCTATTTTGTAGAGTTTTAGTGGTGATGAAATAAGAAAAGTGGGTTCATGGCTTGGTATTATTGGAATTCAATTTGAATGTAAGAATCAAGGGGTTTTTAGCTTAAAATTTAAATGAAAATAACGAGAAACTATGAAAATAACCTAACTAGGAAATGTAACTGCAAGTCTTTAGGATGCCTCGTGCGTGTGCCCAAATTGAGAGTGCAAGCAATAATCAGAATATGCAAGAAAAGGTAAGGAAACAACAAGGTACAACTAAAGCAACTTAAGGTACAACTATGCATGCATGATCATAAAAACTTAAATAATGCGAATTAACGAAAATCGAAAGCACCAATGGAAAGAGAAATAAAAGTTGACGTGAAAGTTAAAAACATTACGAGAAATAACAAGAAACAAAGAGTAGATCTAGGATTTAACGAAAAACCATGCATGAAAATAAAAACCAAAATAAAGCATATGAAATACTCAATATAAGAATGATCCAAGACTCGATCTATGATCTTGGTGTGTCACTCAACTAGATTCCATAGCCAATTCACAAGATCAAACAACTAATCTAAGAGCTAAGGCAAAATGCATAAATTGAAGAACAAGCTTGAAGTTGAAGAACAGGAAAGAAATTAAGCAAAAACTTACTTGAATTAAGAAGAATAAACAAAAACTTCAATGAAATTGCAATCCAAATTAAAATCCAAGTGATGACTTGAGTTCTTATTGAGCTTACAAACTCAAGTAAAATCTTGAAATTAAATCTAAGAACTAGAGAGAGGAATTAATTCTAAACTCATGCAAGAGTTAGGAGAATGAGTGATATTTTACAAAATGAGAGTTGGATTATATTTACACTAGGTTAAATGGGTCAAATTAGCCTTAAAGGCTTGATTTTCCTAGGTTTGACCAAGGTTTGACCCGGATTGCCTCCTTGGCTTGAGGTTTGGCGCTGGATTTTGCGAGCAGTGGCGTGGGTAGTAGCGTGAGGTGGCGCAGCGCTTGGCGAGTAGTTTGGCGCGCGCCAGCGTGCGCCAAGGGGCCTGGTGCGAGATTTGGCTTCGCCTGGCATGCCTAGGCTAGCATTCAAGAATGTTTGGCAACTTTTGAAGCTTGCTCTTGGCACCGATTTTGGCACGGCTTGGCTTTAACTTTGGTCCTCAATGCCTTTACCTATGAAAATAGGATTTTGAATATAAAATCGCAAATTTCACCAAACCTCAAATTAATTGAACCATTTAACTAAATTAAGTATAAAATCAAAAAGAAGAAGAAAAATAATAAAATAAGAAAAACCACTTATAACTTAACAATACTCGAATCGAAAACACTAAAAACGACACTAAACCCTAATTAAAAACACAATAAAAACACCACAATTACATGCAAAACAACCACCCCACGCTTATCGGTTTGTTTGTCCTCGAACAACGAAAAGGATCGAGAATGTACATGCAATGAACATTATGCCAAAAGAAAAATCCTTGTGCTTATCCTAATTAATATGATTAAAGTATCAACATAAACTCGTTATCGTCAAGCATTGCTCGTATTACTCTTTCTCAAATGAAAACTAAATCGATGACTTCCTCTCAAATGGAATTTTTAGGGTGTTCGCTCAAGTGTTTGTTTATATAGGACGTGTATACACTCAAGTCGAACTATGCATGCACCTTATCAAGATTTCACAAATCAGAAACTCAAAATCACCCATTGTACATGACCAAACAAGAATCAAAAGAGGTCTTTATTTTGGGTTGTAATGTTGGCTTTTTGGTAAGGTATGGAATATTTGGATATAGTGGCTAACACACGATCAAACGTGATCACTAACACACGAAACCCTAATTTCTAAAATCCAAAACTTATGATCGCTTAACCCTTCCCAAATTACCAAACTTTCATTCGAAACCCTTTCGTACACTCGCACACTTCTCCGATTTTTATTTCACAACACTTAGAAGCTTTTTGAATTTGCTTCTTTTTACTAAACTTAGCCTTTTTGAACATTAGGCTTTTCGCTTGAATCGCACGCTTTATCACTTTTCGTGATTTGTGTTGGAGTTTATTTTTGTTGTCTTCTTTTTTTTTTAATTTTATTTTCTTTATATATATAAGAAACTCAAGACCCGAAACACATAATTGATTTCCCACACATTTCTAGTCAACTAACAACATACACTCTCGCCTCAAAATTTATGAAGATACAAGAGCTAAAAACGAGCTCGGCTAACAAGAAACGGGGCATGGACTCAAGGGTGATCATTTGGGATTTTCAAGTAGCTTGTATATTTGGATATGGCCGGAATAAGGATAATATATGTGCCTCGAGTTCATTTCCAAATTCAATCATGTACGAGCAAAATCAAGCCACCTCAATGCAATATCTATAAAAATGCAAGCAAAACTGATAATTAACACAAGGCTACTCACTAATTTGCACCAGGTTTTGGAAAACAAAATCGAAAGAGCTTTTAGAGCTTTAAAATCTTTTCATGAGTAAATGTCGAGCATATATATATATAGGCGGGTTTTGGACGAAGCACAAAAAATTCAACTCCTTACACAAGAGGGCATAAACATGTAAAAACCCGACAAGTAAACTATTCAAACATCCAAGCATATGGTGATTGCTTAACAATGTATTAAAGACACGAAAGACACAAAAACAACTCAACCATATAAATGTGCAATTAATAAGCGTCACTTCACCAAGATTGCGTCTCTCCGCCAAGGCTCGAATTAAGAAAAACAAATCATGCTTTGTGACACCCAGACCCTAAACACCTACCCACCCACACTTAAACCATGCAACACCCTTATTGCATTTTAATGAAAGTCAAGTAAAAGAAGGGTGATATAGAAGCTTCCTTAACCGAGCGAGATTGGGTCGAGCTCGGTGGAGTCCACTTAAGCATCCAAGAAATCCAAGCAAAAATCGAGCATGGCTTATTTCCCTCGGTTCCATGAACACTACCAATCTTACCAATTCGGCCAAAGTTCATGTCGATAAATAAAACACTATACAAGAAAATCACACGAAATTAGAAATACAAGAAAACATGCAAAAGAATCGAAACAAGACCAATGGTTTAACGGGACCAAAAGACAACAAAATTTTTTTTTTTTCAATTTTTTGAATGTTTTTAGATTTTTATATAATTGACTATTTTTGGATTATCATATAATAAGAAAGTGAGAAAGAAAGAAATGTAAAAATAAAAGAAATAAACGAAAAGAACTTGGGTTGCCTCCCAAGAAGCGCTTCTTTTACGTCACTAGCTTGACGAACTCCCTTCGTGATTATGGTGGATAGAGAAAGCCATGACGATAAGGCTTGACTTGATGGTCATCGGCTTGGACTCGTTCTTACGTTTTAGGATCGATCAAGGTCACCGCCCCATCCAAATTGACATCTTCAATCGTATACGGCCCCATCCACTTAGGTTTCGACTTGCCGGGATATAAGGTCAAACCGGCGTTGTAAAGCAAGACGGGCCTATAAACCTCAAGATATTTTGGGCCCATCCTCTC
Organism: Phtheirospermum japonicum; assembly: GCA_014905375.1. Classification (NCBI taxonomy): domain Eukaryota; kingdom Viridiplantae; phylum Streptophyta; class Magnoliopsida; order Lamiales; family Orobanchaceae; genus Phtheirospermum; species Phtheirospermum japonicum. The sequence goes on from BMAC01000199.1 coordinate 1,766,716, forward strand.
CTCATGGATTCATTTCGCTCTTTCCTTGAAGAAGTGAGAATTTTCACATTAAAATTTCTGAAACTCGTCTAACTCCTCTACTCGCAACATCCTCTCACGCCCAACCTCCTCTTCATCTCGATTCACATTGGTAAAGAAAATAACTGGTTCGCTTCCTCAAGATAATCTTCGAGTTTTTCAATGGGTTTCATTTCCAACCCATCATCAACAATCCCCACCTCCCCCTCTAAAAATTTGTCTTTGCCCTCAACGACACATATATAAGCTTTTTCACATAAATTGTTGGCACATTGAAGCACAATTGACTCGTCGTTAGGAAAAAGAGTCTCATTACCCTCATCACAACCCGTAACACAAGCTCCCGGATCAAACTCCTCCTCGTTGCTCTCCTCCTCCATAGAAACTTGGTTACCCAACTCGTGAATCACATCAATAAGTAAGCAATCCGCATAAAAGGCGCTTGATGGAATCGATGACAAGTTAACCATAGAAAACGTGACCGTGTCACCCGCTACGGACAACGTGAGATTTTTCTTCCCAACGTCTATCAAACATTAAGTTGTAGCCATGAATGGGAGGCCTAGCAAGATAGTGTGATTGGATCCAACATCCTTCACCACGCCAACATCCAATACCACGAAGTTGATCGGAACCGCGATCCCCCCGACCTTGAACAAGAACATCCTTGACCACTCCCTTTGGGTGTCTAATTTACCGATCGGCCAATTGTAAGCAAATGTGTGTCTCTTGTAAAGGAGGAAGGTTCAATTGTTCGTATATCGAAGACGGCATCAAATTAACACCCGCCCTGGAATCAAGCATGCCATTAATGATTCTTCCATTTTCGAGTTTCATATCAATACAAAACGAGCCAGGATCCACCTTCTTAAGAGCCGAGAGAGAAGGTTCACCAACCACACTTGCCTACTTAGATGGATAAACTATCTCATTCATAGCTCTCTCAAGATTTTTGGAAGAAAACTCCTTGAAGAACATAGTGTAAGTTGGATGGCGTCTAATACGTCGAACAATAAACCATGGAGCTTTTGAAATTGGTCATCCTTCGTAGCACTTTGTAGCCGGGATGGATATAGCATGGGGGCCTTAGAAATTGGTGCCTTGTAGGGATTTGAAGACTTGTGTAAGCCATCGGGAAGTCCCCTTGCTAAAGTGGGACCCACGGGCGTAGAATCGGGAAGAGTAAAAACACTCAGGATAGCAACCACCTCCTCCTCGGATGGTGGGACATCTGTATTATCAACCACCCCATCACTTCCAAGGACCGTGACCGCATGGGCTTGCGAAGGTTGGCTTGGAAATTTTCCTTCCTCGTGAGTTTGCTTTAACATATTCACATCACTTTCCAATTGCCCCACTTTAGTGTTCAACCCATTCATCGTGGCCTCAAGAGCGTTGAACCTAGCATAAAACGAAGCCACCGTAATGGACAAAGATTGTAATTGTTGCATAATAGCCAAGAAATTTGGATCGGGAGGTGGAGTAGGAGCATTCATTGGAATAGAAGGACGAGATGGACCCGCATTTGGATTAGCATAACCAAAATTCGGATGCATGCGGTTGCTCGGATGATATGGAGGATTGTGATTTGGATGACGGGCAAAAGGTGGCTTAGCAACACCGGGTCCTCCGATTGAGGCATAGGCATATAGAAAGAGGGACTCGACGGACAAGAAGTGGTATCATGACCAATCATTCCATACGATGCACACGAGGGATACGGACTTGGGCTTGACAACTTAGCCATTTGAGCCTTCATAGCCGCTACTTCCTTTTCCAACTCAAGCTCTCTACGAGAAAAACTTCACTCACTTCATTAACATTGGAGTACGTTGCTTGAGAAGATTTTTGTTGAGAGTTTTCGGCAAGAGTGGTGGAAATTTTGAGAACCTCTTGAGGAGGTTGTTCTTTCATATTACCTCCGGCCGACGTATCTAGAATATATTGGAATTGTGGGTCCAACGCCTCATAGAAAGTTTGGATTAAAAGTTCTTTTGGCATACGATGATGTGACCAACTCATGATGAGATCTCGGAAACGAGCCCAAATTGAGTGAAACGGCTCATTTTTCATTTGTTTAAACGAAATAATCTTAATCCCCAATTCTGCCCTTTTTTTTCGCGGAATAGTAATGATCCAAGAATGTTGTCGAGAGCTCATCCCATGTGTGAATAGAATTAGAAGGGATATCCATAAACCACGATAATGCCTTATCTTGGAGAGCATACAAAAACAATGGAGTAGAAGATGCTCTAAACTCATCATATTCGGACGATGAAAACTCGAGACTTGCCACATAAATTGTCGGAGGAATTGGAGAGGATCTTCCTTAGCAAACCCATGAAAACTTGGAAGCCGAGCAAAATCAAGCGAACGGATATCAATAGCCATAACCTCGGGAGGAAGGGATACACAAGACAAAATAGTCGCTCCCACGAAGGCTTTACTAACTTCTTTCATAGCGAGGACGGGAGGGGCATATTGGGCATTATAGGACTCATTCCCCCAAGCAAAGCATACGGATCGGGAGTGTCCTCATGAGCATTAGTATCAGCACCTCCATAACCAGGACCACCACCATTAGCAGTCAAACTCACATTCGGATCATGATTGAAGTTGTAAGCGGGAGGAACTCCGTACGGGTCGGGAATCGGATTTTGAAAGTTCAGAAATTGATTAGGAGCACCATAACCCCCATACGGACCGGGAGTTGGAGTATGCATATTCGAAAAGGGATTAGGAGCAACATAACCTCCATATGAGCCATTCATACCCATGAAGTCACCATACCCAACATGGTTTGCACCATGCCCTCCCACGTTGGGTTGACTATTACCGTGAACACCATTGGAAATGTGGTTTGCACCATGCCCTCCCATGTTGGGAATATAACCTTCATTGCCATAAGTATTAGAAATGAAAGCATTAGAAAGGTTAGGGAGGGGTGTGGTACCTTGGTGTAGGCCCATGGTGTGTCCGTGAGTGGTGAAACCACTCCTTTGATTTCCTAGAGCATGGTCGGGAGGGCTCGTTGGTTTGGGACTCGAAGGCCCAGGCTTATCGATCGGGGAGGGTGGCTCAACATGAACAACGGGCTCGGAATCAATAGAGCTTTGAGGGTCACGAGCCCGTGGAGACTCCTCGGTAGGATTGAGAAACGGGCCGGTGTTTAGAAGATTATGTGCCATGTCTTGAATAATAGCCAAGGGACGTCGTAAACGCCTTAATCTCTCGGGGTTCGAAATATAAGGAGCCAAATCATTCCCAAGAGTTTGACGACCTTGCATACACTCAATAAAAACGTCAAATAAAGAAGAAAGCTAGAAACACAAAGAAACTACAAGCAAATCGAAAACCTTAACCAAGCCGAGTCACAATGGCGCTATTTTATTTTGTAGAGTCTTAGTGGTGTTGAAATAAGAAAAGTGGGTTCATGGCTTGGTATTATTGGAATTCAATTCGAATGTAAGAATCAAAGGGATTTTAGCTTGAAATTTAAATGAAAATAATGAGAAACTATGAAAATAACCTAACTAGGAAATGTAAATGCAAGTCTTTAGGATGCCTCGTCCGTGTGCCCAAATTGAAAGTGCAAGCAATAATCAAAATATGGAAGAAAAGCAAGGAAACAACAAGGTACAACTAAAGCAACCTAAGGTACAACTATGCATGCATGATCATAAAAACTTAAATAATGCGAATTAACAAAAATCGAAAGCACCAATGGAAAGAGCAATAAAAGTTGACGTGAAAGTCAAAAACTTTACGAGAAATAACAAGAAACAAAGAGTAGATCTAGGATTTAACGAAAAACCATGCATGAAAATAAAAATCAAAATAAAGCATATGAAATACTTAAAATAAGAACGATTCGAGACTCGATCTATGATCTTGGTGTGTCACTCACCTAGATTCCATAGCCAATTCACAAGATCCAACAACTAATCTAAGAGCTAAGGCAAAATGCATAAATTGAAGAACAAGCTTGAAATTGAAGAACAAGAAAGAAATTAAGCAAAAACTTACTTGAATTAAGAAGGAGAAACAAAAACTTGAATGAAATTGCAATCCAAATTAAGATCCAAGTGATGACTTGAATTCTTCTTGAGCTTACAAACCCAAGGAAAAGTTTGAAATTAAATCTAAGAACTAGAGAGAGAAATTAATTCCAAACTCATGCAAGAGTTGGGAGAATGAGTGATATTTTACAAAATGAGAGTTGGGTTATATTTATACTAGGTTTAATCGAGGTTAAATGGGTCAAATTAGCCTTAAAGGCTTGATTTTCCTAGGTTTGACCCGGATTGGCACCTTGGCTTGAGGTTTGGCGCTGGATTTGGCAGTCAGTGGCGTGGGCATTGGCGTGAGGTTGCGCAGCGCTTGGAAAGCAGTTTGGCGCGCACCAGCGTGCAGTTTGGCTCAGCGCTTGGCGAGCAAATTGGCGCTGGATTTGGCGAGTAGTTTGGCGCGCGCCAGCGAGCAGTTTGGCGGTGGATTTGGCGAGCAGTTTGGCGCACGCCAGCGTGCGGCAAGGGGCCTGGCGCGAGATTTGGCTTCGCCTAGCACGCCTTGGCTAGCATTCCAGAATGTTCGTCCACTTTTGAAGCTTTCTCTTGGCATCGATTTTGGCACGTCTTGGCACGGCTTTGCTTGAACTTTGGTCCTCAATGCCTTTACCTATGAAAATAGAATTTTGAACATAAAAACCCAAGAGTTTCACTAAACCTCAAATAATTGAACCCATTTAACCAAATTAAATATAAAATCAAAAATAACAAGAAAAACAACAATACAAGAAAAACCACCTAATAACTTAACAAAAATCGAATCGAAAACACTAAAAACGATACTAAACCTTATTTAAAAACACAATAAAAATACCACAATTACATGCAAAAAAAACACCACTATTATAGCTCACACTTTCTCCAAGTTTGCCTTAATGCCTCTTTCCGTAACCATGTACCCCAAAAACTTCCCTAAACGAACTCTAAAGGCACATTTTTTAGGGTTTATCTCATCCCATACTGCCTCAATATGATAAAGTCCTTCTTCAGATCTTCCATGTGCAATTTTGCTTTTTTTTCTTTTCACTAGCATATCATTCACATACACCTCCATGATTGACCCCAGCAAGTCTTTGAACATCTTATCTACCAATATTTGGTAAGTCGCCCTTGAATTATTCAAGCCACATGACATGGAAACAAAACAATACGTTCCCGTAGAGATGACTAAGCTCACCTTAGGTTGATACTCCTTTTATAGTGGGATCTGATGGTATTCCTGAGATCCATCCATCATGCTCAGCAGATCGCATCCCGAAGTTGAGTTCACCAGCTGGTCAATGCATGACAATGAGTAATGATCTTTTGGACAAGCTTTTTTCAGCAGATCGCATCTCAAAAGTTGACGCACATCCTCCACTTACTCCTTGGCTTTGGCACCATACCTATGTTGGACAGATACTCGGGGAATTGGATCTCCTGGATATGTCCTGCTTTCAATTTTTTTTTTACCTCCTCCTTTATTACCTTATCTAACCCTGCCCCAAAATGCCTCATTTTCCATTGCACATGTCTCGCATCCGGATCTGCATTTAGATGATGTTATGCGACCTCGAGAGATACCCCGGTAGGTCACCATCTCTAAAAGAAAATATACTCAAAACTCCCTTAACAAAGCAACAAGCTCCATCTTTATGCCCTCCGACAACTGGCTACCTATTCTTGTTACATACCCCTGCTTGTCATCCTTTAGCTCGATCTCCATAAGCTCTTCATGAGGTCGTACTGAATTCTCCTCCTCCCTTAATTTCATAGCGCTAAGTATTCCTTCTTGTGTATCACTGCTCCGTCCCCACTTTCCTTCGCTCATTCCCTTCTGTATGGTCATCTGATAATACGATTGTGCCACCTGCTACTCTAATATCACCTCGCCAACCTTATCTCCCACTGATACTTCAGACTTGTCTGGTAGGTATAAGTAACCGCCTAAAACTCATTGAGGGTAGGTCGCCCTAATATAATATTATAAGCCGAGTAACCCTTGATTATCAAGAGTTTTATTTTCTTCTCCACATCGCTTCCCCCATGCAATCGGAAGTACCAAATCTCCTTGTTTAATAACCTGCACTCCACTAAAAGCATAAATGGGTGTTTGTACGGGTTTTATCTTTACCTCCAGATTCATCTGCTCCAAGCACTCTTAATAAAGGATATTGACCAAGCTTCCATTATCTACGAACACCCTTCCAACATCATATCCATCCACCTCTGCCCAGATCACCAATGCATCATTATGTTCAACCTACAAACCTCATCATTCTACTGGGTTAAAGTAAATAACTGGTCCTGTCAGTGGTGGTCGCTTATTAATGGCTGCGACCTCAAATAGCCCTGGATGAGCTGCCTTCACATGTCATTTTCTCGCATTATTTGAGTCAACGTCTGTTGGTTCTCTTGATATCATGTTTATACTCCTCCTATTATTCCCGGTGACTCCTCCTTGTTCTGGTCTTCTTTGCCCATCCTACCTTGGTTGCCCCCCTGCCTGTGCCTGCGGGGGACCTCCTAGTGGGGGGTCCCGGTAGAGCGTGCCTTTGATCTCGTTATGCTCTATCTTTGTACACCACCTCCTTCAGGTGTCCTACTTAGATCAACCTTTCTATCTCCTCTTTTAGATGTCGGCACCTCTCCATAGATGCCCATAGTTATTGTGGAACCTGCAAAAGAACTGAGATTTGGTATAGTGGATATCCTTGTATAGTCCTCTGGCCACCTAATGGCATTGGGCACCTGGCTTTCCATAATCATAAACATCCTAGCTCGTGGCATTTCCAAGGGTTTAAAGTTCTCGTGATCCTTCCAAATACTTGCTTCACCTCTAAACACTCCTCTTGCTTCCATTCCTGGGGCCATGAGTGCCCGTGCAGGTCACCGCATCTCCCTTCTAGGTTCCGACCTCTTAGTTGTTATTCTCTCCGGATCTCCGACCTCCCTTCCAAAACGTATCCTATCTTCCTCTTTTGCTTCTTCTACATGGATATATTTCATGCATCTATCCAAAACTTCCCCAAAAGTGTGTGCAGGCCACTTGGCTAAAGAGGTCCTCAAGCCCCCCATTTTTAACCCCTGGTTGAGAGCTCTTGCCTTCATATCATCAGTGGCGGTAGGTACCTCTAGAGTAGCTCTGGTAAATCTAGAAACATAGTTCTTTAAGGTCTTTCTAGGTCTATGCACCATTGAGAAGAGAGATTGTACCATTTTAGTATGCAGCTTTGCACTAGCAAAGTGTTTTAAGAAGGCCGACTTCAAGACCTGAAAAGGGTTAATTCTCCCTAGGGCCAGCTGATGAAACCAATTTTGTGCTATCCCCCTCAAAGTAGATAGGAATGGTCTACATGCCACTGCATCCGTGTACTGCCGCAAGACCGCCTTGTTCTCAAAACTTTACAAACATCGAGTTGAGTCCGACAATCCCTCATAGTAAAAATCCATCCCCTTATATCATCGGGTTAAGGTCACCCTCAATATTCCCTCCAAAAATGTATGACCTCTTGACTCCTGCCCATCCGTCCATGCGACCTGCCATTGGAGTGCTCGCACTGCCTCCTGCATTTCTCTCATTGCGTGAGACGTTGGCAGTACCTCTTCTTCCTCTTCCTCAAACCCTCGCCTTGTGTTATTTTGATAAGGCCTCATTTTTGTCCTACTGCCTAAGAACTGCATGTCATCCTCCTCTTTGTCATCTTCAGATGATAAGTATCTTTTATTAAGTCAATTCCTCTTCGTAATTCGGATCAACTCGGGATCCAGCATCCTTGGTTTTTTCTCTCTACTTTTCTTTTGGGACAGAGTATGTGCCTCCGGCTTATATTCCTTCACCATATTTCTGATAATCTCCTTATCATTTTCATCCTTGCCTATCATAATTTTTTCCAGCTTGCCAACAGGCACGACATCAATCAATTTTTTGAGAAGGCCCTTATCCACGTGGCAAGTTTTCCTTTTTGTAGTTCATCCTACTCCTTGGTCCCTATATTGATATTCTTCTGTCTAATTATCTCGGGGAAATTGTCTTTATTTTTCTTTCCCGAGCTCTCCGCTTTCTCCTTTTGTAGTGGTGGTGTATTCATGGTCGATCGCTCAATCACGTTTCTCTGTGGTGTTTAATCTCCTTAAACTTATTTCTCCTGGTCTGTATTCTTATTTTTGCCCGCATCTGAGATGAAGTTCAGAGTTTGGGGTATGATATCTCTTCCTTTCATGTTTACTTGTTAAATTCTCACGCCTTTCGCTTAAGGACTCGATATCCCTCGTATTCACACAGACGGCGCCCTTGATGCAACAAGAAAGATTGGCTCACCAAGAATGACGTTGCTGATTTTCGAATTGCTCCTACTGACTTGATCGACCTACAAAACAAAACCTAAGGCGCACAGCCCCGACGTAGGCTCATCGATGCTTAAGTCAGTCCCTTTTTATGCTAATAAAATGAGAGCTCAAAGTATGATAAAAATCAATTTAGAATAAAAATGAGATCTTTGTCCTCTTTATATAGATACGAGACGTGTTCACAATTTAGGGCTCCCATCTCCTATTCATACCACAATACCATAATTAACCACCGACATAGAATTATGATTTCTCCTATACTAAGTTTCCATATTTATTGGAACTCTCATATTTTGTTAAGTTATCATAATAACCATGGGTCAATAACCATTTTATATCCTTAGTGTATCGAGGCCCTTACCATATAATTCATACCAGCCCGCCAGGGCCCACCATAACCATGAAGCCCAACTCTCTCTGTCGAGTTATTATAAATATAAATACTATTTTAACCCATAAGAGTTCACCAATCTCATAGAAGAGGTCGCCTTATAGACCTAACTCGTCGTGCATGCCGACCTAAATATTTGATGTCATATTAGGTACTATTTGTTTCGACTCATGGAAGTAATAATAGATTTTTGTAAAACCTTGTGTTTATTCGTGAGAATGTATATTATATACCCGGGAACACAATGTATGATTATCCAATTTTTATTTAATAAATGTGATTATAATGCTATTAAAGGTGAAATGTGATTCGATGTGTTATTGATTTAATAAAACATGGTTCATGATTCGAGTATAGGTTTTTAAAGTGTTCTTCGTGTCAAGATGCTTAATTACATAATCCTACAACGCCATTGCATCTATTTCATGGTGCTTCTAATTGATCAACAATAATGTCAACGTTTATTACTAGTGAATATTCACATTTCGTAGTTGTTTTCTACAAGTTGCAGTTCTATTAATAGGTATTTATATTTACCTTGAAACTGTTGAACCAATATATAATGCTAAGGAATCAGAAATGTAATGTTATTTATACACAGGTGGAATGATATTAAACATAACAATAAGAATAATGAAAAAAAAAGGAATGTTATTCATGCACCCTTAGTCATGCAGGCTTTTGCTTCACGGCCCTGCTTGTCTTCCTGCGGCCGATTGTGTAAAGGCCCTCCTGTGGCTCAAAAACTTGGCCCAATTTTAATGATCCATTTTTACTGACCCAAACTCAGTCAATTAGTTCGAGCTCATTAACACACCTAACACAATTAAATCCAAAACTTAGTCTATTACTCGATCGCAATTAGGGGTGTAAGTGAGTCGAGCCAGCTTGTGAGCTAATTAAGATCGACTCAAGAAAATTCGAAATCGACCCGAGGTTAATCGAGCCGAGCTCGAGCTACTCCATTATGTATCGAGTTCAGTGATACTCGACTCGATAGGCTCGCGGGCCTAATAGAATTTTGCTAGATTTACCATTTTATCATTATTATGCTTACTTATTTACATATATACCCTAAATATATAATAAAAATTAATATTAAATATTTTATTTTATGCTTTTTTAAAAAAAAATTATTAATATTATGTAACTCGAGCCGAGCCAAACTCAAGCTTGCCGAGTTTTCAAACGAATCGAGCTCGAACTTGAGTAAATTGAGCTCGCTCGAACTTCAAGTATTGTAGTCGAGCCCGAACTCGAGCCTGACAGTGTTCGGCTCGATTACACCCATAATCGCAACTGTATCGTTCGATTTGGGGAGATGAGATACTTGCTCCCCTCTTTATCTTAAGTCATTTGCGAGCAATCGAAAAACTCCAACCAATTAAGTCATTGTCAACCTCAAAAGAATATACTTGAACTATCAAAATCAAGAATGGCAACCTTCTTGTGCATGCTAAATTTGGGTGGGAAAAAAAACATTTTTAATTCCAGATTATTAAACTTAAGCTGTCAGAAATAAATTGTTAAAAACTGATTTGCATAGGGAATTAAGGGGATAAAAAACTAACATAGTCACATTTCCGTCTACTGATAATGAAAAAGACCTGTAAACTATACGCATCCATCTTTCTGTACAAAAAAGCTTTGTACGATCTATTTCAGCTTTCAGTGTCCCTTTTCAGTCTGTGGGCGAGACGCCGCCGAAAGGGCTTGAAGCATCGTGATAACTTGAGACGTCGTGTGGAGATAATATTTCGCCATGCTCGGTTTCTGACCGACCGTGCATGCGAACACCTCGGCCGTATCGGGCAACGAGTGTTGCGCTTGTGAAGTCGCGATGGCCTCGAACATGTCCTCGTCGGATCGGTCGTCGCCTATGCAAAATATAAAGTCGGCTGGTTTTCCTCTGTTCCTCATTGTTTCCATGAGATCCCTTACAACCACGCCTTTGTTCACGCCCTGCAATCAAAGATGGAACATATATTTATTATTTAGGGTGTAAACTCGTTCGAGATTCTATCGAGCTACGAAAATTGGGTTTCAATTGAGCTTCAATCAAACCGAATAACGAATGGGGCTCGAGCAAAGTTTCATTGTTTTATGTGTATTTTATTATTACTTCTCACATCTAATAAAAAACCAAAAAAATATGTTCAAACTATGTATGTTATTCTCCAACATTAACAGGAGGTAGAGCTGGCAACTCTCAGCCCAGCCCGAGGATATGGCCGGGCCAGGTCACATCTTTACAGGCCCGGCACCAAAAAAAAAAAGGTTTCGGGCTGGATTATAACAAGGAAAATGGCGGCCTGAGGTGAACTCAAACCAACCCAACCTTGTGCCAGCTCTACCACGAGGTACTATAGCATATTAATGCTCCAACAAAAGTGACAGATTGCATTTTACATAAAGCAAAGTTCCATTTCATAAGTTCAGCATAAGTAACTATTCCTCCTCTCAAATTCAACATTCTTGATTAAATTGAAAATAAAATAAAATTATATTGCTACCCTAAATTTAATTCGCTAATAACTCATTGCAAAAGAGTATAATAAAAATACAAGTAATTTGAGAAGCAACACATACCTGTGGTTTAACCTCAACAATCTGCTGGCCACTTTTGACAACCACAGGATCCTTAGAAAGTACACTCTCCAAGTGATCAAGAAGCTCTTTTGCTTGCCCCAGCCCAAAATTGGGATCGGCTTCTTGATAATGCCAAACTAACGCACTCTCTTTCTGCTCGATCGACGACCCATCCGTGGCCTCGCTATAATGCTTCATCACTGGCAACGCAATCCTTTTCCAGTCAAAACTAAGCCCTAAATTGCAAGATTCCCACTCTGAATCTTTAGTCCACCTACCAAGAATACAAACGAAATCAAATTATGCGAGCATTCAGAAGTTGATAATAGTGCTCACAAATTATAGCTAGAAGTTGAAGAAGTTTATAAACAAGGTTGTTTGGCAAAATAAGTTGTAAAAGTAGTTGTAAAGGTCATATCAAAAGGCAAAATTAGAAATCTAAAGCATCACACCCATTAACATTTAATTTCCGATTAAATTATACAGAATTAGAAGCAAAAGTTGCAGCTAAAAACACTTCAAAACATAACTCTCTTTTTGAAGTTAAAAGCTGACAAATCACTTCCAAGTACATAAGTGATTTATTTGCAAGTAAATGTCAAACCAAATACAAAATTAGAAATCTACACATCCCTCACCTAACTTTCTCAATTCGAAAGCTGAAAATTATTTATTATTAACACAAGCATAGTCATAAAAATTACCTAGTGAAGTAGCCATGTTCCGCAGACAACCCGAGCCGCTCACACTGATCAAACCACCTCCCGAGCGAATCTTTTCCTCTGCCACTGACAATAAACACAATGTTCTTTGGATCATTACACAAACCGTTCAAAACCGAAATAACCTCCGGACTCGGCGTCTTATCCACTCTATCCTGAGGCGTCATCGTACCATCGTAGTCAAGCAAAATAAGCCTACTATTTGTATTCTTATACGCAGCAACAATATGCTCCACTGATAGGTTCCGAAAATTCAGGCCCAGAGCAACGACCCTGGAATTCAGCCCGAACCCGACTCCCCAACACCTCTTCTCATAATGCTCTGAACAGGCCCGCTTCAAATCCTGATCGAAACTCTTAGCCCAATACGCCACATCATGAGAAGCAATGTAGTTATAATGTTTCTCATGCCTTAGTTTTTTATCCTCATCACTCATCGATATCCCCTCGGCCATAGCATCGGCCACGCTATTGATATCCCAAGGGTTCACACGGATGGCCCCACTCAGAGACGGCGAGCACCCCATAAACTCGGACACGATTATAACGCTTTTCTTGGGGCTTTCTACATCGGGACCGCCCTCTCTAGAAACAGTGTACTTGTAGGGCACCAAATTCATACCGTCCCGAACGGCGTTCACGACCACGCACTCGGAGATGGAATAGTACGCGACTTTCTCTTGAAACGAAATGGGCCCTTTTATACAAACGATCGGGTTGTAGTCATTTTCGCCGTATCTTATATTGATCTCGTCTGCGACCTGTTCAATCTCTGCTTGGACTTCTTGAATATCCTTGCCTTGGCTCCTCGGCACGTTCATAATCTGAACCAAAACAACCTCGCCTCTAAGTTTCGGGTTTCCGGCCAAGAGCTGAGAAAAAGCCATAAACTTCAAACCGACCCCTTTGAACATGTCAACATCGTCGACGCCTAACAACACGATTTTTTTGTTGTATTCTTCCCTCAATTCTTGAATTCTAACCCATGTATCCGGCAATGCCATAATGGACTGGATTCGACCCATATGAATGCCGACGGGTAGGATCTTGATACCAACGATGCGACCGTAATAGTCCAATCCTATGAACCCTCTCTTGGATTGATAGTCCAACCCGAGCATTCGGCTACAGCACGACAAGAAATGGCGGGCGTAATCGAAGGTGTGAAAACCGACTAAATCGCAATTCAAGAGGCCCCGCAAAATATCCTCCCGGACGGGCAAGGTACGATAAATCTCGGACGATGGGAATGGGCTGTGGAGAAAAAATCCAAGCTTTAGCCTATGGAATTTGGTTCTTAAGAAAGTAGGCAAAATTAAGAGATGATAATCATGTATCCAAACATAATCCTCATCTGGACTAACCACTTCAACTAGTTTATCTGCAAAAGCCTTGTTGGCAGAGACATAAGCCAGCCACTTGGTCTTGTCAAACCTGAGGCCATGATCGGGTGTGATGGGTAACATGTAATGAAAGAGAGGCCATAGATAGTGCTTGCAAAAGCCATGGTAGAAAGCGTCCATCAGACCCAAGGGCAGGAAAGTAGGGACACATTTGAATCTGTCGAGCAGCAATTGGGCCACGTTTTCCTGGTCCACTGGAGGGATGTGGACGCCCAAGCAGCCCACGTACAAAACCTCCACATTTGGGGGGAACCCATCTTTTAATTGTAGGACCAATGCGTCCTCGTCCCAATCGAAGGACCATTTCTGGCCGTCCGATGATGGGTCCTTTTCCTGCCACTTGAGCGGCAGCTTGTGGGCCACGATGATACGCCTCTCCGACGAAACGGCGCCGGATTGGAAGCCATCCTCGAAATCGTTTATGATCCCGGGTACCGAGATAACCCTAGGGATTCGAGTGCGATCACTCGGGTAGTCGTCCAGGTTTAACAGATTGAAGCAGGATCTCGACAGCATAATGACAAAAATATGGTAATCTCGACAGCAGTAGGATTTATTAAAAAAAGAAAAAAGAAAAAAGAAACAACAGTGTGAAAAAGAAGATGATTTTAATGGCGGCTTGCTCTCTGAGTGTATGTGTGTGTTGCTGTGCGCGTTATTTATATTTAGCGGTGGGTGAAGATAAAAATGGTATGCTTCAAAAAGTTGGTATATGCAAAAAAGAATATGGATTATATAAATCTGTAAACATCTTTGGGATTATCATGGATATGGCCGAGATTATAAGGATTGATTTTAAAATGTGGGGAGATTTTATTAGTATTATGTTTAAGGAAGGTGGTGTGGTAGGAGGATAAGAACAGAGGACCGACTTACCAATATATGTTATGGGACTCTGTCATCAGGGTAGACCCTACCCCTACCCCTACCCCCACCCCCAAAGTATATATAATATATATATATATATATTGTATTTTTGGTAGTCAAAACAATATTACTTTTTTTTTTGCTATGATTACAAAAATCTCATAATTGAGATAATTTAAGATACAAAATGCCAAATTTTCGAAAATTACAAAAAAAATTTAATCGAAGTTAGATTTAGTCTTAAATATTATATGGCGCTTTGATTTTTTTTTTTCTATAAGGGGATTATGGTATAGGAATGAATCGATAATTTTCAAATTTTGATGTTGATTTTATTTTTAGGTAGTCCAAGCATTTTTTATTTTTATTTTGGGTATTATCGGTTTCTTTCTTTTATTAATCATTAAGTGAGTATCTTTATCTTTTTTGACTTGATTTTTTCCCAATGGTCTATACGTATAAAATATTCAAAAACAAATAGACTGCTCCTTATCATTATCTCCTTTCTTTATCCAAATTGAGCAAATGTAAAAGTAACCGATTAATATATAATAAATGTTATTTCATGTAAAATATTTATGCCTACCTTATCCGAATTGAGCATATTTAACCGATATAGTGAATATTATTTCGTGTAAAATAATTATGCCTACCCTTATCTGGAGACAGTTATATATAGTGTATATATCCACATTAAATCTCAATAAATAATAGGTTAACAATAATTAAAAGAAATTCAAGATTTGACATGTAATTTTTCAATAAGTTAATGAGGATCAATTTGCTCCTATCCGTAGGGACAAAATAATAATTTAACATGCCTAATAAAAGGACTTTTAGGTATATTCGTTTATTTTCTATTATATTTTACTTTTTTTGCAATTTTCAATGATTATAGAATAAAATCTTACGAATCATTGGTATTTACGCGAAGCAAAAAATGGATTTGGATATTTTTCTGAAAATCTTATCAATCTTTATTAAGCTTGAATCGTTCATATTTCCCAAAGTTGCAACCCCTTCTCTCAAACTATGATCTTTATATAAAATAATAATAATAACATATAATATAAAATTGAAACATTTATAAACCATGTAAATAAAATATAAGAACATACAATTAAATTCTAAATGCTAATTTAACAAAACCAAAAAAATAAGAAGGAAACAATAAAATTATTAAATAAAATTGAGAGGTAATAAAAGAGTTAAATAAGCTATAAGATATAAAATTAAGTTCTAAAGTAATTAATAAATCTTAATATATTTATAAATATAATTGAAAAAAAAAATCGGTAAATAGGCACGAATAACACATAAGTAACTAAAACCCCATAATTTTTATTTAGCAGACGAAGTGTGGGCGACAAACACATATATTAGGGAGATTCTATATATATATATATATATATATATATATATATATATATATATATATATATATATATATATATATATATATAATGCAATTTAGGAATAAAAAAATAATTTAAATAAATATAAGCACTAATTATTTACTTAATAAGTTTGATAATAATAAATAATAAAAAGTATTACAAAATAATATTTGAAAAAGGTGACATCAGAGACGAAAAAACGGAATTGGTGACAAGGAATTGAAGTTGCTCTCATAATTATTATTGTTATTATTCACACAACTCGGTAACCCGGTGTCCAATCTAAATCGGGTCATATTTGTAGACCGAATCTCATGCTCGGTCAAGACTCGGGTGACCCAAACCGGTCACATGATCGGTCAATATCTCTTTTGTTTTGTCTTTTCATGTGTTTCCCTGCTTGTTTATTGAGTATTTATATAACTCAGTTAAAAAAAATATAATCAATAGTAAATTACGAGAAATGCAAATATATTTATATTTATACCCTAATAAATTAAATTACGAATCATCTAATGTAAAAGTTATAGTAGAGTACTTTTAATTTTATTAAATAATTATTTATGGTTATTATATGGATTTTAAAAACTCATTTAATTGTCTCAAAAATCACAAAAGATATTTTACTTTTGTCCATTTTGATATTTGTCACTTATTTGAGTCTTTTTGTCTTTTGTGTTCTTTTTTTTTTCCCACTTATCCATTTTTGTAGGTTTCTCTCACTTCAACCTCCCGTTGGACATCACTTCACTCTCAATTCTTCACCTCAAGTATGGTTATAAGGGCGTATCTCTTACCCTACTCTTTTATCTTATTTTGTATTGTCATATATGTAATGTGGTCATTGTTCCGTATTTAGGATTTTCTTATTATGCTTGCTTGCTTGTGATGATGATTGAGTCTTAGTGTGTTGACATTGCTTAAAATCTTGGCGAAATGACGCGATTTTGTTAATTTAAATAAGTTGTTTAGACCATCGTTCGATACGAATATAATTATGGGGCATGAAATGTAGGAATCTTACGTAAGTGTATTAGCCTTGTGCTATCAATGTAATTATTCGCGAAAGTCAACTACTTTTTACTAGCCTTGTTCTCGGTTGCCCTCTATAAGAATAATTTATAATTTTTATTTTTATTTTTGGACATGTGAAACTCCACTCCACGCACGTAATTGAGAAATTGTAAGTTCCAATTAGCAACAAGTCTTGGAGCTAAAAATCATTTTATGTTATTATTAATCGCGTTGTAATTATGTGTTCATTAAGTAACTCGTCAATTGAGTACTAAAATTTTTAACTTAAATTAAAAAAATTAAAAGAAGTAAAGTATAAGAACTTAAAAAGAGAAATATTTGTACAGGTTATGTGAATATAATAAGTTGTGCAATCTTTATATGCATGTTTATTTCTTTTTAATTTTGTAAGGATGTGCATAGATGCAGGGGCTAGTAGGATGCCGACTTGGTAGTTTGAGCATGGATAGACCTGGTTCAGTGATGGACGAGAGACTTTCACGAAAGGCAACTTGTATTAGTCATTCGGAAGGGAGTCTAAGTCTCTTATCTCAAGTGACAAAATGCATTATTTCTCTATTCATTTGTATTCATTAGTTTTAGGTCCGAGGATAGATCTTATTGTTGATGTCTAATATTGGTTTTACTTGAGGACATGCAAAAAGCTAAGTGTTGGTGAGTTGATTGTACTTTTATTTAATAAGTTGGTTAAAGTGGTTGGAAAGTAGAAGATAAATCTCAACGAACTTGAGAGGTCTAGGGTTCGAACCCTTGTCAACACCCTTATAAAGGGTTAGTGATACCACTTGAGCTACAAGCTCGTGGTTGATTGTACTTATTTGTGTATATTTTTCATGTATTTTTGTATCTTATTTTGTGTGATTTAGGTGGGTTTGAGTTGTATTTTATCTTATTTTTCTAAATTTTGTATTTTTGTAGCTCTTGTCTTCTTTTTAGTATTTTTCATATTTTTCTCTTATTTTTTATGGATATTTATATTAGTCTGGTTTCTTGGTCTTAAAATGGTCAAGCGCGCACCCAAGAATGACACCCGACTCAACTTGTCAAAACACGAAATGGGCCCACGAAGTGTATTCTTCAATCAACACCCAATCGATGGTTCTATGACGTATGCCTTCCCGCAAGCGTAGATCGTCTAGCTGAAAGTCGCCCCGCCACAGTTGATCGGCACCCAATTGATGGCTCATCAATGCGTGCCATTTCGCCTGCCGTCACCCCCTTCTTTTGATCGACACCCTATCGATACACCATCGATCGATGGTCCATCGATGTCGATCGACGCAAAGCCATTTCGGCCATTTTTACACTTTTACCATTTTGCTCCCATTTTCACCTATATATAATCCTTCACTCTCTCATCTCAAGCATGACTTGAATAACCTTTTCACTAAATCAAATACCCCGACCACCCCTTATCCTCTCTTATTTTCTTCTTCTCATTCAAGCTTCAAAATCCTCATTTTCCATCTTCCTCATGTTTTTTAATTTGAAGAACTATTTGATTATGTATGATAAGCTTGAGACCATGGTTGATAACTTGAAGTTATTATTATCATTTTTGCTTGACTTTGAATAATTCCTTCTTGGTAACTAGCTCTAGTTTCTTCTTTTTTGTTTTGTTTCCTCCTATAGAATCCATGAATGGATTGTATTAGTTGATTTCATGGTTATGTGTTGCTTGGATATTACGTTTACCTTATATTTTTAGTGAATACTCATTTTCTCTTCTAAGCTTACTCCGAAGTTAAGCGTGTTTGGGCGAGAGTAGTACTAGTATGGGTGACCCTCGGGGAAGTCCTAGTGTCTCACCCTTTTTAATCACGAACCGTTCACACATTCTCGTATTCATTTAAATTTTTTTTCTTCTAAGCTTGTTCTTGTTCATTCATGGATTTATTTCCTCATTTGGTAAAGTTAATAAAGGTGATAGTGGAAAACCAAATGTGCTTAGGCAAATTTATGCATGTAGTTGACTTGTAGGTTAGAGTTCTTTTTAGGTTAGTAGATGAATAAGATTGTTTCTTTAAATTATTTAAAGTAGCTTCTATTTCGTGGTTTTTATTATTACTTATTGAATTATGCATTTTCTTTATTGGATTAATTATGTTCATACTTGTTCTTAGTATATATTATTGCTTTTTCCATGTTATTTGGTTGGAATTTATGGGTTTATGGTGTATGTGAGTTTAGAACCACAAATCTGGGGATTATTGGGTATTTAATCGAAGGTTTGGGTTGAAAAACCCGATTTGTATATTAAGTGTTCGACAAATTGTCAATTGATCGTGGTAGTGCCCTAGAACCTCGTTTTATTGATCTTTTCAAAAATTTTGATTTCATTCTTCATAACTTAAACTCTCATTTTAGTTGCTAAAGAAACAAAACCCCATATATTTGATCGTTGTTTAGAATAACCTTTCTTTTTTATTTTCTCTTTCGTGATTAAAACACACATACACAAAAGAAAAAACAGCAACTCCCGATTAGTCTTCCTTTTGAGATACGCATTGAGTCAACCTTTTCACTTACAATTGCTTTATTATGAACTTTTCTAAATTTTAAGTTCAAGAAGTTTGATGAATATGGTACAAGCATTTTCATCACACTGAACATCCATATTCATCACAAATAATATGTGTATTCATCACACATTACGCAATAATAACTCGATACTAAACATTACATATATTCATCACACACAACATATATATTTTTCACAAAAAACACATATATTCATCACAAAATATTTATATTCATCATAAATAAAATATAATTTTCAATTCCTTTAATATAAAGTCAATATAGCACAATATTCATACTACATACAACGCCTATATTTATCACACAAATTATTAAATTGGAAATCGAGTGCATATAACATTGTGCATCTATGTGCATGGTATAATTGGCTAATTAAATATTTCTCATTGTCTTAGTTTAATTAGTTCATACATATTTAGGAGATGGAAGTATTATATAAATATGTGTTTAATTAGTTCACAAAAAACACATATATTCATCACAAAATACTTATATTCATCATAAATAAAATATAATTTTCAATTCCTTTAATATAAAGTCAATATAGCATAATATTCATACTACACACAACGCCTATATTTATCACACAAATTATTAAATTGAAAATCGAGTGCATATAACATTGTGCATCTATGTGCATGGTATAATTGGCTAATTAAATATTTTTCATTGTCTTAGTTTAATTAGTTTTCGCACCTATTTAGGAGATGGAAGTATTATATAAATATTTCGATGAATTATCACATTGTTTCTCAACTCAAATATTATTTATTTAATAGTTTGTAATTCATTTTAATGTTCAAGTCCAAACATTATATTTACATAAAACTATTAACACATCATTCATAAATCGAGTTGACATGGTGAGTTGAATATTAAGTGTCCAAAAATTTTAGCATTACAAAAAAATAGAATACCAACTGAAAAATCTATCGGTAATACGGATTTTATCCTCATTAAAAACCTCTTCGATGTTTGTATGACCAATGTGAAGAATTCATTCGGTAATCGACCTTTTTTTTTTTTTTTTTTTAATATTAGGAGGTATTCTATTTAATATTAATAAATTTAAAAAAAAAAATAAAAGGCCATTGGGGTTCCATCTGGACCGAGCCAACCTGCACCTAAGCCCATCGTCTGCCTACTACATTATAATTCTCCCAAAATGAAGTCAAAGGGATTCGAACCCTCAACCTACCTCAAACAAGGTAGATATAAGTTTTTTTTGCTTTTTTTATATTTAGTAGATATATTAGTTAAAGTTACAAATTATAAAAATAATTATATTATAAGTATATGTTATTATTTAAAATTATATTGCAATTATAATATGTGTTGAAATTATATTATGTATATTAAATTATAATAATAAGATAATAACATATAAAATTTTAAAAAATTGGTGTTATTGAGAAATGTTTATTATATATTATATTTGTATAAGTGTATTACAATTATAAACATGTATTGTAAATTATATAATATATATGTATATATAAAGTTAAAATAATAATAATATATATTTAGAAAATAACAAAATAGAACAAAAATTGGTATTGTTATTGAGACTTTTTATTATATATTATATTTAAAGTATATTATAACTATAATATATTATTTGAAAATATTTTACAATTATATTATATTTATTTAAAATTATATTGCATATATTAAATTAAAATAATAACATATTATTTAGACAATAACAAATAAAAAACTAGAAAAAATGGTATTGTTATTTAAAATGAATTTATTTTATATATATATATATATATATATATATATATATATATGTGTGTGTGTGTGTGTGTGTATACAATTTACCAATAGATCTTGAACCCATAGATAATTGCGTACCAATATTAAATTTCGTAGGTAATTTACCAATGGTAATTCAGACATAATTATCATCAGATTAAGAAGAATTCACAAACAAAGGGAGCACATATAATAAATTATACGTTGTACAAGCTTGAGTCCTTTACCTAATTTGCAATTATTATTTGATCGAAAAAACTCGAAAGTAAGTGGATCACATTTAAATTGTGTAAAGTTGAAAGCCTCTTATCTAGTTTACAATTGTTATTGAATTAAAAAAAAAAAAATCCGCAAACAAAGTATTGCATTCAATCCAATTGTAAGCCACGGAGATTGGAATTGCTTGCCTGATTCTTCACAATTATTATCAAATCAAATCGTAAAAAATTCAAAGTAAAACGTAAATATATCCAATGCAATCGTAAAGCCCTTTGCCTAGACCATTGAGAATCATCAAGAAAAGGGTCATTAGACTCATCCAAACACGCCATGTGTGTTAGGTTTAAAGCCACGTGGCGCGCGTGGATAGTTCATGTATCCCACAGCGGCGCCTTTTACTTTTGACGACTGTCCCCTTCCCGCAACGAACGGCTCAGATATGTGAAATCGGCTGCAACCCCCAGTTTAGTCTTCTCACTTGCTGCAGCTGTCCAATGGGAAACCGACACGTGTGAATGACAGCGCGGGGTTGACTCTCGTAGTCTTACCATAGATTCAACAGACCAGGGGGCCTGCTACGTGGTACTCAGTCTAAGGTTTGATGGATTTGGGTTGGGCCCACTTTATCCGTTTGTATGTCAGAGACTTTTTTATTTCCTGTTTCCTTTTAGAGTATTTTTAACTATTTTGACGAGCATATATAACATCCCTGCTATAGTGTTTATGTCTATGTGAAGGCCTCTAAATATAAATTTGAACTTGAAAAATTAAAATAATTTGTGCAGTATTATATATTATACCTTTATGGTGCCATGGTCATAGAACCATAGTCATTTTTTATAAGTATCTTGCCAATTTTGAATGGACTTTGAATATTCAATACCGTTTAATTAAGATATAAGATTGTTGAAAGAGAAAAAAAAGAGAGCAAACTCAACATTTAATTTATTTCCTATACTCCTTATATTTATGAAATGTATGTGATGTCTGGTATTCATTTTGTTGGGCTAAGTCCTAATAAATTATGAAGTATATATAAGTTGTTAACATTAACTAACAAATAGAATATCAAAACAAGCACACATGATTTTAACTTTCTCAAATTATATATAGCATATAATTTAATCTATGCGCCTGGACATTTTTTGTATATTGTCCCCACTCATATATGCTTGCTCACTAATTAATTATAGTCTCGTATTTGTATAGTCTTACAATATTCTTCTTTATTATCTTGCTTAATCACTTCATTGATGTTTCTTCATGCCCAGACGTGGGGTGGCTGGATTATTTTCTTATATGTATCTTTCTTTTTATACAAGTAATCATTTCTCACCTCCCTTTGAATCAAAAGGTATGTCCTCAATTTTTGTTAACACTTGAAAATACGGTTCCACTGTAGTTTTTTAACGTGTGAAATATTGATATATAGATCAATGCTAAACGGTTTAGATGGTTAATTAAATTATAATGTATAAAAATGAAAATTACAAAACATAATTTCAGTTTAAATTGTACGATATAAATATTAGCTCGCATGATTTTAGCCATATCACACTCCACTAGAAATCGATTTTCTTTTTCCTCTTTTTATCACATTCTTAGAGCAATCTCCATTGTATTGATGTTATAAGACATGAAAATATCTAACATTCTTCATACACGTAAAAAGAATGTTAGGCATAATTTACAATCGAAATCATCCATTTAAAATTAATTTATATATATTTTTGTCCTCTTCCCTCATTTTTCACAATAAATATTATGCGATTAGAGATACTCTTTTATATATACATATATATGAACTATGCATCTTAACCGAGTATTTTTGAGAGAGTGAAATTTTCCGGTTTCAAATTGGAATTATATAAATAATTTACACCGTAAAATATTTAAATGTTTGGGTGGAAAACTAAAAAATAAAAAGAAAAATCGGATACAGATAAATATAGTACCCGCGTAGATTTTGGACAGGTTAGCACTAAACATTAAAACATCAGCATCAGCTACACTTTATAAGGACAGGGAAATGTTGTCGTGTCATTGGTCCAAGGAGTAGACGACGTGGTTTGTCTAAGTCTTATTGTTTGATTGGTCATATCTCGTGTTCTACTTGAAAACGCGACTTGTGACCCCACAACAAAATTAAAAATAAAATCATTTTGTAGATAGATAAAAGCACACGCTTTTAATGCCGTGGGAAAATGGTGGAGATTTTCCTACCCACGTTTATGGCTTTGGGACATTTTCACAGAACCACTGTATAGTTTATATTCAGATTTTTATTAAAGGCGTTTAAGCTGCGTGCTTTTTTCTTTTTTAGGATTTCATAGTCGTTTGGTTGGTTGATGGGATGTGAATGTATAAAACATTTAGAATTGGACTTAAAATTTAAAAAACAACACGAAACTGTATGTAACATTATAAAATATGTGATTTACACTATATATTTGAGATTTAGGTGTTCTACTTTAGAACTCAGAAGATAAAAATAAATCTGAGGAGTACTACTCATACCTTGGCGTAAAATAAAGGAAATCAATATATATATACTTGTACTTGATTATAAAAACGGGAACTTCTACGCTGCATTCAAGGAAGAGGCGGATTCAGAAAAAATTCTTTGGTGGGGCACCGATACAATAATTTTTTATTTATTAAAATTATACTCAAAAAATTATCATATTAAATAACAAGTATAAAATCTAATAAAGGTTTAAGAAAAAATATAGTACTATTGTTCTCGTCGAGTTATAATATTTTGAAATCCACTTACAGTTGAATCATGCTAATAATCAAAAATAATTATTTAACTAAATAATTATGCGATATTTGATCTCTCATGCTATTATACAATTTTATTTTACATATGTAATTTTGGAAAATACTCTTTCTACACTCGTCATCTTCACAAAATAAGTAACACTAATTTCAAAAGATATTATACTTTTGGAAAGTTTAATACTAGCTTTTATTTATACAAATTAAAGAAAACTAATTAAGCAAATCATAATACTACTATGATTTATAAGACCAATTGACAGCAACTTAAGTAAGTTAAATACCAATAGCAATAGTTATTTCTTTACTTAATATGTGTAAAAATCTCAAAGTAACCAATTGCTCAAATCAATAAAACATTCTCAACAATTGGTATAAATAATATATCTGAAATTTACAAAATTTGATGATAAACAAGAATTATCAACATTTAAACTCAAATCTTCGTGAAATATTACCAAAAAAATCATTATACATCACTTATTCTAAAAAATTAAAGATTAGAGTTTAAAATTTAAATAAAAAAAATTAGCTAATGTGGAAGTTAATACACTCCTTTTATTCTAAGAGAAACTCAATTATTTTTAATATATATATATATATATATATATATATATATATATAGGGTTGGGTGCTGAGCGGCGGGTGAGGCGTTCGGTAGGTGGATGGCAAGGCGGGTTTGGGTCTGCTACGAGCGATGCTCGTGGTGGTTCGGGCTTTTGAATTGAGAAAGGCGTCGGCCTTGGGTTTTGGATTTCGGGTCTCGTTCGGGTCATGGCGGTTTGGGTTGGTGACGGTGGTTGATGGGTGATGGCGGTGTGGCTGAGCTTTCAGCTTTATGATTTGTTTAATTTGGTTGGTTGGGTCTTTGGTCTGGGCCCCGCGACGGCTCCGGCGTCGGTTTGCTGGGGTGGCTTCTTGCGGCGGTGGAGGATCCTGTCCAGATCGTCGGCCTCGTCTTTGGGTTGGGCCCCCGCGGCGATCCGGCGTCAGTTTGGGGATTCAACCAGAGGTTTGGTTTTGGTGGATTTGGTAGGCGGTGGTGAAGGCACCGCGACGTCCGGTAGGCGGCCGGTGACCCAGGTGTGGGCCGAGCGCCGTCTTGCCCCGAGCGGCGGCGGCTGAATTCTATGTTGCAAGTTGTGGTAGGCGGCTGAATTCTGAATGGGTAGGGTTTAATGAATGTAGGGTTGAATGAATGGGTAGGGTTGAATGTTGGGCCAAAAAGCAGTATTAGTGTAGTTCAAAAGCACTCTAACAATATTAGAAAAAGCACTCCAAGTATTGCACAGTGTAATTATATGCAATATTAGAAAAAACACTCCAAGAAAGCACTGTCGGAAAACTAGCACTGCCAACATAAAAAAAAAAAAGCACTGCTGAAACTTGTGTAATGCTATAAATAGTCATATACAATGCTTTTAATATTCAGATTTTTAAATTTAATTATATTTATTTATTTTTACATTTTTAAATATGCAATATGTATCTTAAATCGTAGATCTTGAGAATGTGATTAATTTGATATATATTTCATTAAAAATGAATAAAAATTTAAAAAGTTATGGTTCGTTGAAGATTTGAATTTTATTATAAA
The DNA here is from genome assembly GCA_014905375.1 of Phtheirospermum japonicum. Lineage (NCBI taxonomy): Eukaryota > Viridiplantae > Streptophyta > Magnoliopsida > Lamiales > Orobanchaceae > Phtheirospermum > Phtheirospermum japonicum. Next base: position 1,792,430 of record BMAC01000199.1, read on the forward strand.
TTTTGAATTTGCAGTTATATATCCGCTGTGCTTTCTAAAAAGCAATTTAGTGCTCTTCATAAACGTCGTTATATGTCCAAAATACCCTTTTTAATTATTTAATAAAATTTTTTAAATTATTACCATGTTGACATGTCATAATCTCAACCATCAAGATTATCCAATCTAATGGTCAAGATTAGTCCCCTAGGTTCGCATATAATGACATGGTTCCATTTGAACCCCACCCCCCCTGCGTTTATATATATATATATATATATATATATATATATATATAGGTTTCAAATGAGAACCCACGTCCAATATATGTGAACCTAGGGACTCATCCTGACCATTAGATTGGATAATCTTGATGGTTGAGATCATGACATGTCAGCATGGTAATAATGTAAAAAAATGCATTAATTAATTAAAAATGGTATTTTGGACATATATCAACGTTTACAAAGAGCACCTAAATTGTTCTTTGGAAAGCACAATAGATTAAGAAAAAAAACACTACGATTGTATACAAAAAGCATTGCAAATTTCGTCTATAAACTGCAAATTCAAAAATTTGAAATTAAACTCAAATCTTCAACAAAACCATAACTTTTTCAAATTTTATTCGTTTTGAATGAAATACATATCAAATTAATCACATTCTCAAGATCTACAATTTAAGATACATATTGCATGTTTTAAAACGTAAAAAATAATATATATATAATTAAAATTAAAAAAACTGGACTGATTTTAGCACTACAGTACTGTGTAAAAGCACAATGAACCTGGACAATATAATTGCACTGTGCAATATTAGATCTAAGGCCAGGATTAGTCCCTAGGTTCGCATATAATGACGGGGGTACTAGAGGACTCGAACCCGTCCCGTCCACCCCACGGGTCCGGGTCGGGTCCCTCCGCCACGGGTCACGGGGCGGGTCAGGTCGACCCGTTGTATTTAGTTTTTATTATTTTTATTAAATTTAAAATTAATTTAATATATAATAACATATATATTATTAGAAAAATTAAATATAATATGAAAAATTAATTAAAAACAATACTAAAAGTACAAAATCTTAATAATTCATACAAAATAAATATTTAAAACATATATAAATATATTTAAAAATAAAAATTATATGGCAGGCCGGGCCGGGCGGGTACCCGGGGGCGGAGTCGATACGCGGACCCGCCCCGTCCCGCCACGGGTCACGGGGTGGGGCGCCCCAAATGTCCACGGGCTGGGCTGGTGTAGAATTGCCATCCCTATTTATAACCATAGATCTCTTATCTAGGCCCGACTCATTGCCATGTCTAGTTATAAACGCAGGGGGGTGGGGGCATGGTGCTTTTAACGACATTGTAGAGTTTTCCTATAACAACACCCATGACATGTATTTTTAATATTTTAAAATTAATATTGAAAAAATATGCATTATATTATTAAAATAAAAGGCCATATATATTAACGGCAGAGGTTTCAAACTCTTCTTGTTCGCACTACTACAAAAAAAGCCTTTTACTACGAGCAATTAATATCGATTGTTAACTAACTGTTGTAAAATAGCAGCCCGATGACATTTACATCGGCTTTTTTTGGAAAACACAATGTAAATGGTTTATCAACAACATCGGTTTAAGATACAACCGTTGTAAGGGCCTATATTAAACATGAAACTTAATATACCACATCGGTTTATTTTTAACCGATGTAGATAGATGTAGTAAAATATATTAGTTTAATTATTTAAACTCAATTAATTAAATTAGGAATAATTAATATATTAGTTCAATAAGTAATAGGATTGCTGTTTTTTCATATTCAACTTGCACATGTTCTTTTCAGGCATCGGATATTCTCTGAAGTACAAGATGGAGAGCGAATAAGAGAGTATTTAACGTCATTAGCAAATTATGGGCTAGTGGTGGTCATGTGGTTGACTTGGTTGACCGCAATTGTTGAAAATTTTATTCTCGACAATTTTTTATTTTTTGGTTGTTTGGACTCAAAATAAATTAGGACTCTATATTTGTTTTCTAAATTGTGTTTAGGACTTTATTTAGTTTCCTAGATTATGTTTGAGACTTGTTTACCAAGTATATGAGCCTTGTCTATTTAAGACAAGAATAAGAAGATGCAACACACGTTTTTTTTGACAGAGAACGCTGCAAGGAGCAAGACGACGCAAATCAAAGAAAAACACGCACGAGAAGGACTTGAAGCCATGATTTTAACCACGGAGATCTTTAAAGTTGCGTAACCAACGAATAAGATCATCACAAGTATGGTTCCAAGTATTTTAGTATCAAATGTTGATACTAGTGGGTGTTTAGTTGGGATGAGATCGTGTACCCTATTTTAAGGAGGAGTGGGTGTTTATGTAAGGAAAGAAATCTTTTGGGGGTATAAAAAGGGATGTTGTGATAGTAAGGGAGGTAGTTCTTATTCCTTTATTTTTTTTTACCTTCTCACTCCCTACAACGGTCACTTTTTCAAGTTATAAAGGTTAGGGATTATTTTTTTACCGTCTCCCCTCTTCTCACTTGTTTTTCTAGCCAATTATACTCGATTCTCCAACGACTATAATTTTTATCTCTCGATTCTGTTTGCTTTTATGTTCTACTTTGAAATTTCTTGCAGAATGTCGAACCCCTAAAAAATCCCAGAGCTACCAACCGGTGTGCGCCGCCCAGGTGAACAGATTCTGGTAAATTTGCCTAGGTTCACCACTATGGATATACGCGAAGAAGTTGGTGGTATTGTACCACCAAACCCGTCACTAATTGATTCAACTACTGCAAATCCACCTCGGATCAATCCGCAAGACCTGGTGCCTGTCACGACCACCTCCGACGCTGTTCCGGAGGTTCAAGTTTTTCCCGGCCAACAGGGCAACGAGATTGACATAGACAATCCTCCAGATTTGCCATTTATTTCAGAAGTCTTTGGTCTAGTTGGGAACCTAACCTTGAAAAGGTCAAGAAGGCTACGCAATATTCCTCCAGGCATGATTCTGGTGATTATTCTAAAGAGTCAAGCAGGGGAGCGACGTCATGTGCCTATTGAGCACATGCATTTGGCTGAGAAAGTCATGGTCATGACGGACTCCGATGATGAAGATTATGCACCCTCTGAAACTCTTTCCGCGCCGCCGACCACTTCTACTCTATGTATGACTCCTTGCCGAAAGAAAACCATGAGTTTGGCTGAGAAAAAGAATCCGCCAGCGTCTATCAAAGTGTCATCAGCTTCGACTGACACCAGCTATTCTGATCCCCCATACAAGGTTATCGATTTTTTCACTAGATAAGTTGCAAGCTCTTCCCATCTGTTGGTTGTTGATCCCCCTTTGAACCCATTTAACATGACTCAGCCTGAGCCTGAGTATGATTATTCAACTGATTATGATGATGCTTTTTCTTATCTGAACATTTGTCTGCTATGAAGTCCGAGAAAAAGAAGTCTAAAGATGCCCAGAAGACTAGTGAGAGTTCGGGTGTTTCGTCACCGAACGCAACACCACCCGTCGATGCCTAGACAGTAGATGTTGGTTCTGGTGATGTGTCACCGAATCTGACATCACCTGCTGCCGATCCTGCCTCCTCCCCCAGCTCCAATTTTGCTGATGTTGTTGCCCCTGCACATGCTCCATCCCCGTCTACGGCATCAGAAGAGATTTCTTGTAATTCTACTGACGTTTCTGTTCAGGTTATTGAAATTGAAGACATGGTGCCTATGTCACTTATGTTCCTGACCAAGGAGGCTAAAGAGTTGTTTGCTAGCTATAAAAACCAAGGCATGATCGATGAGAACCAAGTCCTAGTGGATATCTTCAAGAAGCAGAACTTGATTGCTTTCTTTGAGCACCAAGGTATCTATTCCACTGTTTCAACTGCACTGCCGTTTGTACAAAATGTCGTGCTGGAGTCTTATGCAAATATGCTGCCTTCCATTGCTGATTCCAAGTCCGTGAACTTTGAAAAAATATTTGTGCATGGAACTGTTTACTCTTTTACTACTACTTTAATTAATGAATTGTTTGATAATGAGGACTATCACGGTGATTCGACGGTGGATGACATGAACTAGGGGGTTGATTCTTTGTCTGGTGGTTTGACGAAAGCATGGCGTGAGCAATTGCCGAGCACATGGCTATCCTCTCTTTATTCTGTGCTGCATAAGGTGGCTGCATGCAATTGGGTCCCTACCAAGAATGCCACGGTTGTCACTCGCCCTCAGGCGCTGTTTTTGTTTAATCTAGGGCATGGGATCAAGTTCAACTTTGGCCAGCATGTGTTTGATGCTATCACTAGGTTTGCTACGACAAAGGCCACGTCCTCCTTCTGCTTTCCATCTCTAATTCACGGGGGAGCCAGAGTAGTTCTCTCTACGTGGCCAGCACACGACTGGAGAGCAAGTGGTTGATCTCCCATGATAGGCGCCAGCTAGACTTGTTGATCCATCTGATGTTGGTTCTGGTGTTGGGAACACCGGAACTACCACAGTCCAGTTTTCTACTCTGATGTTTATTTGTGTTTTGAAGACATTTATTTTAATTATGGCTTGTGTTATGTTTTGAACATTTGGTTATTTGTTTAGGGGGAGTTTTAACTTAGGGGGAGTTTATTAGGATTTTATTAATATTTTGTTGCATCGTGGGTATTTTGTCCAGAAAGGCAAAATGGGGAGATTGTTGAGAATTTTATTCTTGGCAATTTTTTCTTTTTTGATTGTTTGCCTTTCTTGGGCTCAAAATAAATTAGGACTCTAGATTTGTTTCTTAGACTGTGTTTAGGACTTTATTTAGTTTCCTTGATTATGTTTGAGACTTGTTTATCAAGTATAGGAGTCTTGTCTATTTAAGACAAGAACAAGAAGATGCAACACACAGTTTTTTTGACAGAGAACACAACAAGGAGCAAGACGATGCAAAGTAAGAAAAACACGAGCACGAGAAGGACTTAAAGCCACGATTCTAACCACGGAGATATTTGAAGTTGTGTAACCAACGGAGAAGATCATCACAAGTTTGGCTCCAAGTATTTTAGTATCAAATATTGATACTAGTGTTTTTCATATATTCCTTTATAATTTTGTAATTGATCTTGAACAAGTGAATGTAATATAGTTTGCGAGTTTGTACACCCAAGTTCGTAAGCACGTTTGCTTATGAATGAAATTACACATTTTACATCGGTTCTTAAACTGATCGATGTAAATCTGCCTACATTATCACACGGTCCTTAAATTTACTTGACATTAAAGAATACTTTTTATATCGGTTAGATATACAACCAATGTAATAAGAAAACTACTAACATCGGTTCTACAACCGATGTAGATTTTCCAGACTTTTTACTATGCTTGATACTACATCGGTTCCAGGACCTATGTAAAATGTATAAAAGAACCGATAAAGACGTTTTTTGTAGTAGTGTCAATCGAGAACCCCAGTTGTTGATATATTGTACTTCCTTCATTCCATTCTATTTGTCAAAAGTTAGAAATTTTCGTTTCTTATTCTCTCTCCCACATTTAGAATTTCATAGAGAATCATTCTTAATTTTTACTTAATAATAAAAATCAAAATTTACTTTACTAATTTCACTCATACTTTTATTATTTTACAATTTTAATTATTTTAAGCAAAAAGATATTATGATTTTGATACCTATAGTTATAATAACAACCATCTTTCTTAATTTTTGCGAATTTCGGACAATTGCGTCAGATAATGGGATGGAGGGAGCAATAATAAAGGGGTTCAGTATTTTTAATTAAAAACACTATTATCATTGTTTTGTTTTTTTTCGAGTAAAATAAATATATGTTTGGACTAATTTATTTTATTGTCATGTACGAGAGCATCTCCAACGGTTAGTGAAAAGTCTTGCCACATAAATCAAATGGAAAAAAACTTTTGCCCCCCAAATATGACCAATTTCTCAGTTTACCATAAAAACTATTATCTGTGATAAACCGTCATACGAACTATGTGCGATTTACAATTCTCCCCCCAAACCGGAATTCTTGTGGTTTTGTATCCAAAACCGAATGACGTGTCACAATCGGGTTGTGACATATCATCCGATTTTGGGTATTAAACCACAACAATTCTGGTTTAGGGGGTAAATTACAAATCGTGCATAGTTTGTATGGCGGTTTGTCACAAATCATCTGCTTTATCAACAACCGATGTTAAAGAGCATTATATTAACATCAGTTTATAATATAACCGATGTGAAATTTCTATTTAAAAAAAATAAATTATTTTAGGTGAATCCCAACCTAGAAATTGTAACTGATTTTCTCATGTATCCGATTCAAGGGGTGGATAGGATGACAACAATGGAAAGAGGACCTGGACACTTCTATAGCAATTCACCTAAATGCCTTCAGAACTAGTAATATTAATCAACAGCTAGAAGGGTCTAATCTGAAAAGAAGAGCAACTACCTGGAAGCTACTACTGAGTAAACATCAGCAAGCTTTTCCTTGACAAACAAACTAACAGCAGGTGCTCCAAGCTGAATCAATGATTATGGGACACATTTAACAAGCTTTGATGAAATTAGAAAATGTAAATAGCAACTGATAGCATGTAACAAGAATAGTAGTACACACACAATAAATTCAATCTGATTAAGACATCACTCAGAACATCGCCGAACATCTTAATCCACTTATTTTATATATGAAATGCTATCCTTTTTTGACAGTTTAATTATAGAAATCTCCACTATGAATATCAACCACAATACTATGTTTCAGATTCTGAAGCCCCAAACGTGGTATTAGTAGTTTAATACTGACACGGACCTAAATGTTCATATGTGATATTATTTGATATATGTGGGTGTTTGTGGTAAGCGACCTCATTTCCTGGAAGGAGAATTTCTTCTGGGAGGTGAGCGAGTTGTATGGTTTCTTTTGAGAGGTGGGCGAGCTGGTTTGTAGACTAGCGACCTGGAGTATGAGGATGAGTTCACATATAGGGTCGCGACCTCTCATGTTTTGTGTAGGGTGCTTGAGCTCGGTTATGGGCATTATGAATATCAAGCCCACAGGCTTAATATGGATGGTTTATGGGGTTTTGGCGGACTATATGGAAGAAATAACAGGCCCAGGCCTATTATGGTAAGAGATCTATTATTCATGGGAACTTAGCATACAGGAGGAATCCTAATTCTAAGCCGGTCCTGGTGTTATGGTATTTATGGAATTGTGATGGGAGAAGGAAACCATTGGCTTGGGGAATACTTCTCTTGTCTCTATAAAAGGGGTGCATACCTCTCATTATTTTCATCTGGCTTTTATCATATATTTGGCTTTTATATTACCACTTGCTTTTGTCTTAAGTATCGGAGGACCTTCACGAGTCTGACATCCGACCCGTCTGAAGGTGTTGTTTTGCAGGATTGAAGAGGTCGCTAGGAGAATCGTCGAAGGCTTAGCAGATCGTTAAGACGTTTTTGGAATTTATTTCAGGTCGTTGATCTCTATTCTGAGGTTAGTGTCCCATATTCTCGATAACCAATCTTTTTTGTATTTATCAAATACTTTTACAGAGGGGGTTCTAATAACATCACAGATAATATAAAGTAAGACATTACCTTATCTCTACTGAGAGCAGCATAATGTTGTAGACCATTGCAGGAACCATCCTAGAAAAAGTGGGGGAGCAAAAAGATATGAAAAACTGCAGAAAACTTTAAAAGTGAAGTAGTATACATAGTGATTACAGATACAGCTGTGAAACAATTGCCTCAACAATATCATGATTTATATATTCAAATAATATACAAGTATGAGTTCCAGAAATTATTAATGTAACAAGTTATGGAATCATCTTTGAAATGGGTTATGCATTTAATTCATAAAAAGAGATATGTTTAAGAAATAGTAGGATACAAAAGAGTATAGACACAATGAATTTGAACACCGTTTATAAGCCAAACTCTTTCACAATGCCAATCATTAGTCAAATAAATTGAACAGTATACTTTAGTGAATGTTTACAAGAATTGTATATAATCACGATAATACCTGGTGCACTGGAATATGCGAAATTGTTGTCTCAAGATAAGGAGACCTCAGGGCTTCAACCACCAGCGCTTATTCAAAAACTAAGCCAATGCAGGCTTGAATGTCCAAGAAACCCAAATGGAAATCAAAGTTGCGCAGGTAAAATAAAAAGAGACTTCTTCCTCTTTCATTCTCCATGCAACCTAACTAACAATCAAGAAGATGACGCCATTGGATTGGAAACTCTCTTTTCAAACGTAAAGCTCACAACGTTGTGAATGCCTCTCACTGTTTTCTTTCTTTGTATATTTAACCTTCCATTTCCGCTTCTTAAGTAATGCTTCATCTTCTGTATTTAGCTGCCATGGCAGATGGATCTGTGGAGGGGCAAAGAAATGACAATTCATAACATTTTTTTGTTACAATGATGCTAAATAAACTAACAAAGACTAAGAATATATATATATATATATATGTAAACACACACATATATATATTTATATATATACTTACTTATTTATTTATTTATTTATATATTTATATATGAAAATCTAAATTCATAATTTCACATACGTCATTGTTGTAAATTTGTAGGTCTATGGATATTGAAATAAGTACCAGTAAAATGATGTTAAGTTCAGTGTCAAAACACTGAAACTAACATCAAACAGTTTATATAAAAATAAGCAGTGAAATAGTTTGTATGGTAAACTGTGAAAAACGCAATAGTTTGAGGGGTAGAAAATAATTACTCCTAAATCAAATAGATAGTAGATTGATTTTTTCTCCTCCAATGGCTAGTCTTCACATTGTGAATGGTTGAGCTGCCATATACATTATGAAAGCTAAAGTCTCACTATAAAATTAGTGAATAAAAATTTGAATACAAAGTCTATATTTATTAACTATTGATTTTTTATTTATTTTTTTTGGAATTGAATGTCAGATAAACCATATCATCTTCACATTCATTTATTTTTGGTGCGCATCTTCATAATTGTCACTAATAATTAAAGATGCTCTAAAATAGTTATTGTTAATAGATTTGTAGGCGCACATAAAAGACATAAAATACCAACTGATCTTAAGAAAATAAAACTATAAAATTTTAAAAAAGTAATTATTGAAGATAGTTAAAAAAAGAAAAAAGACCTTTTAGTTAGAAATATAAACAAAATAAGTGATACCTAACGGGAAAAATAGTTGAACCCACTTGGCAGTCATTTAATTTTACGAAGTGGACCAAAAGCCACATCCTTGCCATCGTTTTCCAATCTGATATATATATATCAGATTATGTTAGGCAATGTCTGCTTGGCCCTAAGGATTAACTTATAAATAGTGATAATGTCAATATTGGGCAAACTTTGATCGGAATTGTAACTTTCTCGTAGACAGACCTTTTTATTCCTCGAAGCAAAACGAATCTAGTTAGAGCTGCAGTATAGATTTAAATTTTTTGTTGTTTCTGATCTGCATGAGTTAAAAGATTTTGTAAGTCTTGCTTCTTTTATTCTTTTCAGTTAAGCAATCAATCCAGTTTGATATATTGAATAAAATGATTTAAAATTTTATTTCCTACTCTCCATATCATGGGTCAGAAATTTATGAAAAATCAATACTTTTGAGTACAAAAACAAATATATAATAGTATATAAAAAACAATACATTATAGTATCAGGTCAGATGACCTAACAGGTCATGACTTGTCAATCATGCCTAATACAAGTGTTTTGCTAATTATAAATATCAAATACCATAATATTTTTTAATTCAAAATAATTAAAAGTGAAATAATAAAAATTGGGGTAAAACTAATAAAATACCATTTAATTTTATTGAGAAAGTAAAATAGTAAAAATAGTTCTCTCTTGAGAATATAAACATGACCGATGGAATGAAACGATAAAATGAAAAACTGCATTGAACTGTTCAAGAGATTTTATGTGGATCAAAAGCAAAAGGCTGGAAGAGTGCATAAGGGACTATCTAGTTCAGATTGGATATTAGTTTATTTCCTTTTTTTTCAACGGTAAATTAGTGATAAAAAGAATTTTGAAAGATAAATATGATATTATTAGGGAATTCTTTAGTAGAGTGAAAGCACGGCACAGAAAGAATGGAATACGACATGACTTAAAAATCGTCTAGTTGATGTAGGCAAACACTTGTATTAGCATGATCTATTAGGCTATTTGAATCGATACTATAATGTATTAATTTTTTTACTGTGATGTATTGGCTGACTCGATACTATAATGCATTGATTTTTTACTGTAAAGTATTAGTTTTTTATAAATCTCTTATCCGTGATGTATTGGTTTTTTTATTACAATGTATTTATTTTTGCACTACAATGTATATATATGAAATTTTAGCCTAACGCATGATTCGTTAGTCTGGCCTAACAGGAGTGTTGCTCGAAGTTATGTCTCGGCAATAATTTTACTTTTTTTTTTTTTTTTTTTTTTTAAATTTAAAGAAAAACAATATTTTTTAATATATAAAATTGTACGATGCTCGACTGATCATTACAGAGTAACGCACACAATCATTTACTTAGATTATAGGCTTTTAATGGAAGCCATGATCCATGTAGCCTGATATTGAGGCATAGCCCTAAATTAGGTTGGGCCGAATTATTTATATAATTAACCGAAAATGAAAAGCCATGATTATTCCAAGAAAAAATCTCATTTCCCTACGTTTTCAATACCTAAATGCAATGTTACTTGGTAAAATGATTTTAGTTGTAAATCTTAACATAAATATATTATAGGAAAAAACTACAGTACATTCATAATACCATACCCATATATGGTAATCCAATCATTATTTGACACCTCACCATATTAATAAATTAGAATCTTTTTAAACAATTCTATTGGTCAATAAAAATGAAGGTATCATACAGTAACTGCTAGTAAAAGTTTCCTATATTATAATGATACAATTGTGTCAATAACTTTTATTAGATCGTGTTTTCTTATGTCACCGACTCATTATTTATTTTTTCAAATAACCCAAAAACACTAAATAAATAAAAAGAACAAGCGTTATTTGGGCTCATAAAATAAAAGGTCCAAAGGTTGGCCCAAAAACAAGTCCATCTGATATCCTTTTGGGTTCATTTGAATAAATCTTTCATGGCTTGGGGCATTTACAGGTTTTAACTTTCAATTAAAAAGGAAAATTACAAGATAGATTCTCTTTTTTCTTGTAACAGTAACACTTTTTCTCCTATCAGACCCTACTCGACCCCTATTTTTCTTATCCATATCTAAGTTGTGTTTTTTGGTTTTTTTTTTTTATTCAATGTCTACGTTTTGACAAAATTGGAAATTGACATCACAAAAAAAAGAGAAAAAGATAGGTGTGCGAACTTTTCTTCACCAAAAAAATCAATGGAGAGACCCACCTTTTTTTTTCCCCGTCCGATACTTTAATATATTGATTTTTGAACTATGATGTATTGATTTTTATACTCAAAAGCATTGGTTGTTAATAAATATTTGACCCATGTTATGATGTATTGATTTTTGTATTAGTATTATTATGTATTGACTTTTTATTATAATGTATTGGTTTTTATATTATAATGTAGCGGTGTGAGATTTTGGCTTAATGAATAATCCGTTAGTTCGATCTGATAAGAGTTTTGCCCACAATATTTTGTTATCAATAAAAAACCAACCAACAACTTTATAATGTCCCGTATTAATAAAATCTGTTTATGTAAGAAATCATCCAACAATCTTTTAAAGATTTTATCATAAATTTATGTATTCTTACATTTTACATTTTTACATATTTGTGTATAGTTTCTTGATGAAAATAATCACATTTTCACAAAGAAAACTAAACCGATTCTCCAAAATAACATGACAAAATTGAAATATATATTCTAGGAAAAACACAAAAGTAATTCTTACCTTTCGATGAAAAATAAAACATATTTTATTATTTGCAAGCACCAGCTTTTGTTTCTGATGTTGCCTCATTTAATTCGAACTTACAAGCACATGAATCGTACTTTATTTCCGATCCGGCTTCCAGATTGGCTTTTGCATAAAAATAGAATGCTTTTGACATTTTAACGGGTCTCATGCAAGACCAATATTTGGTGATCTCACGGTGAGATCATATTGATACGATATAAAATATTCATGTCGTCAATATACAGGTAATCATGCGAATTAGTAAGTAATTTCGATAATCGACCTCATTTCTTAGGAGGAACAATCTTTCTGGGAGCTGGACGAGCTGTTTTTAAGGGTAGCGACCTGTCGCATAAGAGTGACAACTCTTATGTAAGTGGCGACTTCTTTTGATATAAACTTTATTATATCAGCTCGACGCTGAGTGGTAACTCGCCGTTAAAGGCTGAGCTTCATGATTTTGGTTTTTGCATATTAATATGGTCAATTCTATGGGGACCCGGCGGACTGAATCCTATGAACAGGCTTATCGGCACACGGCTAATATAGTAATTCAGCAAGAGTTCTATCATTTATGGGAATTTAGCATATAGGATGAATCCTAATTCTGAGTCGGTTTTGTTATTTATGGTAGGAGAGGAAAATTCTTGATTGGGAATACTTCTCTTAACTATATAAAGAGGACTCATGCCTCATTCTCTCTCTTTTAGTGGATTTTACATCCTACATTTTCGAAATCTCTCTCACTTAAAGGCTCTTGCCTCTCTCCCACGCACTCTCTAACTTAAGCATCAAAGGGCCTACGCCGGGACCGTCCACCGCCTTGGCTTGGGTTTTATTTTGCAGGATCTAACTAGTCGCCAAGAGTCCTTTGAAGATCAATCGGGTCGATGCACGTTTATTTGAAGTTATTCAGGTCGCTAATCACATATATAAGGTCAGTACCCCCTATTCTTGAAGCACCAATCTTTTTGGTCGCATCAAGTGGCGCCGTTTGTGGGAAAGTGGGACATAGAGTTCTTGAGCGAAAGACGTGAGGTTTTTTTTTTAAAAGGAGCAAACCATGAAGCAAAACTTGGATTTTGATGAAGATGCAAATAAGACAAAGGGGGTAATGATGGGAAAGAACAAACACCATCGCTAGCAGAAACCAATCAAGTCAAGACCACACCACCTTCCCACCGAGAAAGCAAGAGGTAAGGCAACCAAAAGGAGAACATAAGAAGAAGACTCCAAACGTGATTAGGCAGAAGGCTATCCACATAGGGACAAAAGAGTGAGAAGAATTGCCAAGTACCAAGCCTTTTTATGTCGATAAGGGGCTTCTTGAAAGTTTGATGGAATTGGTGTCTACGAACAAAAAGGAAGAGATGGATGCAATCTTGACAGGCAAGGTAATATAGGCAAATAAAACAAAGGGAAAGGAGGAATATAAACCAAAACATCTAACATATGAACATAAAAGAAGTAGATAATTCTCACCATGGGGATCAAGTGCCGAACTACTTAAAAGCTCGGGAAAATATGAAGAAGATGTAAAATTTGAAGGTCTATGGTTTTGAAAATAAGTATCAGTTTGTGATGTTGCTTTCAATGTTAACCAACACTGAATACCAACATCAAACAGATTCAGAGTAATAAACAGCAGTTTTAGAAAACAGATGTTAAGAACGATGTTAACAACATCGAAACTAACATCAAACAGAGTTAAAAACGTGCAGCGGAATAAATATAAAAAATAGTTTGAACACAACAATTTAAAGTCCGTTCACAAGTAAAAATACTTATGAACTTGGGTGTACAAACCCGAAAACTATATTACTTTTCTTTGTTCAAGACCAATACAAAAAGATAAGAAGTAATATATGAAAACTAGAGTATCAAACACATGATACTAAATACTTATCGCCTTGATGAAAAGATCTTCTCCATTGGTTACGCAACTTCGAAGAACTTCTTGATCTCGAACAGTGGCTTCAAGTAGCTATCTTGCTCGTTTTCTTCCTTGATTCTTTGCATCGCTCGTTCCTTGCTTTTCCGTGCATCTCTTGGTTGTGGCAAAGATTAATTTGTCTTGTGTCCTTATGTTGTCTTAAATAGACAAGTCCTAAAGTCCTAGTCTTGATACAGAAGGAAAATAAATCCTAAATAAAGTTTAGGAAACTAATTAAAGTCCTAATCATAAACTAGGAAACAAATAAAGTCCTAAATCTAGTTCCCTAATTTATTTTGAGCCCAAGAAAGGAAAACAACTAAATAAGGAATTATTTCCAAGAATAAAATCCTCAACAATCTCCCCCTTTTACCTTTCTGGACAAAATACCCAAGACGCATGAAAATAATCAAAAGACTAAAAACTCCCCCTAAATTGGAAACTCCCCCTAAATGAAGTAACTATTGTTTAAAACAAACTAAAAAGAATTCACAACAGCGTCTTCTTTATTCTCCTCCCTCTTTTTGTTCTGAAAGCAAAAGGACTTCAACAAACGAGTCCCAAAGCGCCTGGTGCTGTGCAACCTAGTTATCAAACAAAGTAATCTGGGTTAGGACAAATGAGGCAGAAAAATGAACCATGTTGGTACTGATGTTGGTAATACCAGAACCAACACCGGAAATGACGCCAGCTCGAAGAGGTGCCTCGGTGCCTAAAGAAGGTAATCAGATTCTGCTTCAAAAAAACACCAACGGGGGATTCGACGCTCAGCAATCAAGCCCCGATTTTGAAATCCCAAGAACAGCTCCTCAGCTTCACTCGCTAAGAACCTCGTGGAGATTGTTTCCATGTCTTTAATCTCGACGGCTTGAGACGGAGCCTCATCAGAGCTAGCAGAGTGGTCGGAGGCAAATGTTGACATCGGTACACTGGCAGATGGAACATTGTCAGAATCGAAGCTTGGAGAGGAGGCAGGATTGTCTGCAGGGGATGTTGGTTTCAGTGTCACAACACCAGAACCAACATGGGCTGACACGACAGCTTTGGACTTCTTCTTCTCTCTCTTTGGGCGGAATTTTCTCATTATCTAGATGCACAACCTGTTTCCGGAGCTTTGATGGGTGATGGTGAATTCGACATTCTGCAAGAGAATTGAAAACAATCACAAACACAAAATCGAGTGCCGTAGGCAGTAAAATTTGGAGAAAGAAAAAGTAAAACCTTAACTTTGTCAATATGAAAAAGTCTTAAGCAATAGATAAAAAAAGAAGGGGATGAACAAAGTAAAGTTAAAAAAAATAACTCCCCCACTTTTTCTCAAAATAAGACACACGATCTCAACTCAACTACTCCATCATCTCAATTTTGGAAATAAAAACCACAAATCTCAACTACTTAGAAAACTGAGATAGAGCTAGATTCTTATAAACCATCACCATAGTTGAACAAATTCTTTGCAAAGCAATTTTTCACTCGCCAAATTAACCTCTTATTACCTGTCCAATCCTCCGATTACAACACCACTGAAACACTTGGTTAGCAAGATTCAAAACAAGAATTAAGAGAATTCAAGAAAGATAAAAACACAAGCAACAGTTCGCACAACAAGTAGGCATCTTCCCAAAGTATGAATGTCCTATTGGATGCCTAAAATTCATGAACTAGGAAGGTTAAAATAAATCACATTACGGTTTTAGTGACTCGATCAGTGTTGCTTTTTATTACTGAAAATATTATGAACCAACATTGCTTCAGGCGAAGTCAATGGAAACATACCCCTTAACCCAAGTTAATGACTACGTCAAAATCTCTCAAGAAGGTGAAATTTAAAGATTGGATCAATTTGTATTCAGATTTTCTTCATCTTTTTTTTTAAAAATTTGAAGAGAAATAGCTCATCTTCAGCAATTGCTGTTAACACCTCTTGTTTTTGGACCTGGGAGAAAACCAGTTTCTGCGGGTAAGCTCCACAATAACCTAATTGAAGAGGTTAGTCTTTTTGTCATCACTTTTATTGCAACACAAGAACTTATCTCACTTTCAACCAAACTCAATGCATTTGAATTATGTATGAAAAGAAAAATAAAAATGCATGCAAAATCATACAAATGTTGTGACTGATGTTGATATTGGGTGTCACAACATCACAAACCAACATTGGCTTAGACAATGCACATACCGAGATCTCTTCTCAAATGAGAAAAGGTCTCGAAATCTAATGCCTTTGTGAAGATGTCAGCAAGCTGATTGTCTGTTCCTATATGCTCAAGGCTAATTATCTTCTTCTCAACCAAGTCTCGAATAAAGTGGTACCTTAGGTCAATGTGTTTGACTCGAGAAAGTTGGACCGGACTTTTCGAGATATCAATGGCACTGGAAGTATCACAGAGCACAGTCAATGTTCTTCTATGTAGACCGTAGTCCTCTATCATTTGGTTCATCCACAATAACTGTGTACAAGCACTTCCAGCTTCAATATACTCGGCTTTAAGAGCATCCTCTACTCGCTTGGGCTCTATTTTGAAAAGAGACAAAGATTCTCGAGTTTTAGAACAATTAGTAAACAAGCAAACAAATCTTACCATCTCTTTGAAATTTATTTGTTGCTTTCATCGAGATCTCCAATGATTTGGCTCATAGAATGATTCTTCTGAATTCTTGAGGGAATATTTCTATGATGTAAGTCATTGGGTTCAGCTGGATTTTCCACACTTGGATCAGAATCTGATTCTGGAGCAGTTTGAGTAGGTGTTGGGTTTGATGTTGTGTTCCCAGAACCAACACCGATACCAACATCACTCGTTTCTACAGTTTCAACACCTGCACTTTTATCTACACCAATCGTGACATTATCTTGAGGATTTTGATCATAAACCAGATCATCATCCTCAGCAGGTTTAAAACCACTCATCAAATCATCAAAATTGACGTTAACCGACTTAATTATGCAACACGTTCTAAGATTAAACAATCTATATGCATGATTATTTCGAGAGTATCCCATGAAAACACATTTATCACTCTTTGAGTCAAGTTTTGCAAGATGATTTCTTCCATTTAGCACATAACAAATGCACCCAAAAATATGAAAATAACTCAAATTTGACTTTTTGTTCATCAATAATTCATAAGAAGTAACACAAGACCCTGGTCTAAAATACACCCTATTAATTATATGGCATGCAGTGTTTATTGCTTCTGCCCAAAGATGTTTAGCAACCCCATTTGAAATAAGCATAGTCCTATTCATTTCTATAAGAGATCTATTTTTGCGTTTGACTATCCTATTTTGGTGGGGGGTAATGGGTGAAGAAAATTCATGAGTTATACCAACTTTGAACAATATTTTGAAAAAGATGCATTATCAAATTCTTTCCCATGATCAGACCTTATTCTATCTATACTCAACACCAAAACTTACACACAACCTTTTTGCAAGTTTTCTAAATGCTTCGAAAGTCTCAGATTTTTCTTTTAAAAACTCTACCCAAGTAAAACGAGAAAAATCATCTACTATCACAAGAACATACCTTTTACCACCAAGGCTCTCAACTTCAAGTGGTCCCAAAAGGTCCATATGAAGGAGTTTGAAACAATATGAGGTAGTGAGACTTTGTACTATTGGATGTGGCATCCTGACCTGCTTTCCTTTCTGGCACGCCTCGCAAACAGGAACAGTTTTAGTGTTGAGCTTAGGTAGTCCGATCACAGCATCCTTCTTGACCAATCTCTCCATCATCTTGTAATTGACATGTCCGAGCTTTTGATGCCACACCTCGGCATCACTCAATTGAGACAGCTTGCAGAACACATCACCATTGATTTGATAGCAATTATCTAAAGTCCTCTGACCAATGAGAATACATGCATTGCCTTCGTCATAAACTTCGCATCTTTCATGAGTGAACTTGACATTGAAACCACCATCGCACAGTTGGATAATACTTATCAAGTTCGTCGTTAAACCTTTGACTAGCAACACGTTCTCGAACTTTGCAATACCAGGTACATGAAGGGTTCCTTAGCCAATGATTTGTCCATTTACACCTCCACCATACTTTGCCTTTCCTCCATGAAACTTGACAATATTCGAGAGGAGATGTCATGTGTTTAGAGCATCCACTATCAAAATACCAGGCTCCAGGGATGTGAGACTTCAGAGAGGAATAGATCATGTTGCACTTGATATCATTTTTCTTGACCCAAACCTTTTTGAACCTGGTGTTGGTTTTGGTGTTGATTTTCAGGAAACCAACATTGGATTCAGCAGTCAGCTTCGACCTTTAAAATGAGTTTGTTTTCCAACAATCTTCCAGCAGTATGGTTGTATGTGACCTGGTTCACCGCAGTGATGACACATGTATTGTCTTCTTCTCCTCTTGTGGCGTTTGGTCGACTTCTCCTTTTGACTTGAAATTGGCTTTTGAACATGCTTGTATCCAATCCCGTGTTTCGAAGAATTCGGGACACTCGAATCCATAATTTCATCCATCTTGGCCTTGCCCTTGTTGAGGTTTGTGAGGGTTTCTTGGACCTTCTTCAACTCGATATTTACTCGTTCTAGCTCATCATCCTTTTTGGCGAGCGATGAATCCAATCGGACAATTATATTCAGTTGGGCATCCTTTTCTTGAGCCAGTTTATCCACCTCGATCTTAAAATCCTTGACTTTGAACACTTGTTTTTCCCAACTAACAAACAGTTGCTTATGCTCAACACTCAACTGCTCGTACTCTTCAAAATAATCAACATCCTCTGTATCCATAGTACCTAGACAAATAAGGATCAGTACTTAAAGGTTAAGTAACTCACTCTAGATGCCAATTGTAAAATTTGAAGGTCTATGGTTTTGAAAATAAGTATCAGTTTGTGATGTTGCTTTCAATGTTAACCAACACTGAATACCAACATCAAACAGATTCAGAGTAATAAACAGCAGTTTTAGAAAACAGATGTTAAGAACGATGTTAACAACATCGAAACTAACATCAAACAGAGTTAAAAACGTGCAGCGGAATAAATATAAAAAATAGTTTGAACACAGCAATTTAAAATCCGTTCACAAGTAAAAATACTTGTGAACTTGGGTGTACAAACCCGAAAACTATATTACTTTTCTTTGTTCAAGACCAATACAAAAAGATAAGAAGTAATATATGAAAACTAGAGTATCAAACACATGATACTAAATACTTGTCGCCTTGATGAAAAGATCTTCTCCGTTGGTTACGCAACTTTGAAGAACTTTCTTATCTCGAACAGTGGCTCCAAGTAGCTATCTTACTCGTGTTCTTCCTTGATGCTTTGCGTCGCTCGTTCCTTGCTTTTCCGTGCGTCTCTTGGTTGTGGAAAAGATTAATTTGTTTTGTGTCCTTATGTTGTCTTAAATAGACAAGTCCTAAAGTCCTAGTCTGGATACACAAGGAAAATAAATCCTAAACAAAATCTAGGAAACTAATTAAAGTCCTAATCATAAACTAGGAAACAAATAAAGTCCTAAATCTAGTTCACTAATCTATTTTGAGCCCAAGAAAGGCAAACAACTAAATAAGGAATTATTCCCAAGAATAAAATCATCAACAAAAGAGTTCACATCATTACCCGATGAAGATTATGTGAAAGATCAGTTGCGCATGGAGGACAGGTCGCGTGGTCGAATTTACAAATGGCGAGCCCAAAGATATGAAGAAAAGTACGATGAAAAGGATAAGGGATGCGATAGTTACTACGAGCATGCCAGGGGGGATGGATCGTGACGTAAACGGAAAATTGAGGACGAGGAAGAGGAAGATAGTTATAGTTAAGAATCATTTGTAGATTATGAACCACGCAGGAAATTGTATAGACAATGAGCTCGACATTATGAAGGTGGAGATGAAAAGGAACCAGGCACCCAAGCATTTAGAAATATATAAGAAGCATTGGTAAACTTTCAAAGACAGGTCGCCGAAAATAAACCTGATGAGGCTATGGGGCATCCCTTTTGAGATAATATATTAAGAGCAGCACTGCCCTGTGGGTACAAAACATTAGAGTTCCAATATGACGGGTTGTCCGACCTTACGCGACACCTGAAGGGTTTTGAGAACGAGGTAGTACTAAGACAGTACACGGATGCTGTAGCATGCCGAGCTTTCCTGTCCACATTAAGGGGGATAACACAAGATTGGTTCCACCAGTTACCATCCGGAAATATTACCAACTTTCGGATCATGAAGGTAGCTTTCTTAAAATGTTTCACTAGTGCTAAGATGCACACAAGAACCGCACAATCTCTTTTCGCCATGGTACAATGCCCAGGAGAAAGTCTAAAAGACTATGTCAGTCGGTTTACTAGGGCTACATTACAGGTACCCACGGCCACCGACGAGATGAAAGCTGGAGCACTCCAACAAGGAATAAGGAGGGAAGATTACGTAAATCTCTGGTCAAGCGAACTGCACAAACATATGAAGAAGTCCTGGATAGATGCGATAAGTATGTACAGGTGGAGGAGACCGAAGATGAATTCAGATTACGTTTTGGGACAGAGGTCGCAGATCCAGAAAAAGTTGCTTCTAAGAGGTCGGATCCTAGGATAGAACCCAGACGGACTGTTCGAGGATTCTTAACCATTGAGACAAGTGACAGAACGACAACTAGAGCTGATAGGAGAGAATGGAGAGAAGAAGATTTCACACCCTTAGCGTATCCAGTCGCAAAGGTTTTCACAATAATGGAGCGATAAATACCCGATGCTATCAGGTGGCCTGAAAGTTATACGTGACCTCCCACTAATCCAAAACCTGAGTTCTTTTGCAGGTTCCACAATAATTACTGCCACGCAACTGAGCACTATAGACACTTGCGCGATGAAATTGAAATGCTCATTAAGGCCGATCACCAGAAGGAGGTTATATACAGGGACAGGGAGCCACGAGAACAAGCACAACCATTATCTCCACCACCTCCCGGAGGTCCGCCTTCTAAACAGGGTAGAGAACAGGCACAACATGATGGTCAAACACGGAAGGAACAAAGAAGGGCAGGCAGAAATAATAAAGGGAGGATCAACATAATTTCAGGAGGACCCACGGATGGGGACACAAATAATGCACGAAAGAGACATGTCAAGGCATTCCGCCCTGGGCCTTGTGAGGTTGCTGCCATTAATAGACGACCCCTGACCTCGAGACCAATAATCTCATTCATCTCTGATGAACGACATGACTTGCAAGAGGAATATAATGACGCACTGGTGATCAAAGCTGAAATAACAGGATATGAAGTCAGAAGGGTGTTTGTGGATAATGGGAGCTTGGTCAACATCATATAGGTAGACTACCTAGAACAGATGAACATAAAGGCAAAGGTACGACCGGTAAATACTCCGATTTACGCTTTTAATGATGCGCAGGTTATTAATGAAGGCGAGCTAGCACTCCCAGTGGTTCTGGGAAAAGGGGATCTGAGTGTAAGGAAGGATGTGAAATTCTTAATCGTCGAAGGAAACTCGGCGTACAACGCAATACTGGGTTAACCTACCCTCAACACATTCCAGGTGATCACCTCTACTTACCACAGGAGTATCAACTATCCGGCTGTGGATAAAGTTGGGGAAGTGATATCAGAACAACATGTCGCTAGATCGTGCTACTAGATGACGGTCAGAAAAGGTATGAGTCAAAACAATAGGGGGAGGATGAGAGATATGCAGGAAGGGATATTTGGCTCCAAAAGGATGAGAAAAGAGGAAGAGCTTTTCCAATCCCATGAAGAACTCATAAAATATCACCAGAGAAAGCAGGGGGAGCATGCATGCTCTAAGACAGCTTTATCACGCAGCTGGAATACCTGTCACTTAGAAAAGTATTATGCCTAGCTCTTCGAACGACTGGCTCATACTTCTCATATTTATCTCTATTTATTAATCATGGACAGACGCTCCTTTAGGTCGGTGGTGAACCCATATGTTTAACGCATTTTTATCCATCATGGGCTGATATCTATCAATAATGAATAAAGGATTTCTTATGGCATTGGATGCGTTCTATGATTTTTTACGAGTATGATTAAAATCCCGATTCTTCTTCCAGATCGGCGATGGGAATTGTGGATGTTACAATGAATAGGTTTTTTGTGTGGGAGCATATTTGATTTACATGCTCTTGAATGTCCTTGAATATGTTTGATTTACACATTCTGGGATATTTTTTGAGGAGACATGTTTGGTTTACATGTTTCCTTTCAACTATGTGCCCTTATGTGCTGAATTTATTTTGGCCTTACGTGTTGTATTTGTTTTGCTCTTATGTGTTGGATTTGGGTTGGTTTTATATGTGTTGTATTTGCTTTTATGTGAGTCATCTAGGTCTTATGTGACTTTTTTTGGTCTGTGTGGTTTTGTGTGGAAACATGTTTGATTGATGTGTTTTCGTGTATCATTGAGTATGTTTGATTTACATATTCTGGGATATTATAGAAAGGAGATATGTTTGATTTACATATTTTCTTTTCAAATATAGAGATGTTTTATTTACATGTTACCCAAACATGTTTGATTTACATGTTGATCTTTACGATCTCTATATGTTCAAATTTAATTATAGCTCGCACACAACATATCTGGGAACCTTGATAACATGTTGTTTTGTTTGGTGATAATAAGTTGGTGAACTAAGTATGATCTTGGTTGTCTCTGGTTTACTCTCATTACGATTTGGATACCTAACCACTCTCTAGTTTGCATTATTCATGATTTAATATGGTCTTACTTATGATAATCATCTTATGGAAGGTTGTGCTAAGAAAGATCGAGCACAACGAAATTTGAAAGCGATATCAAGTTATAATTGTTCACATATAATAATTTGAAATCAGGCAGGTATACGAATCAAGTTACAGGAGATTTAGAATGTTTAAGCAGTATTGAAATCAGGCACCAGCTCGTCTACATGGGCTTCTAGCTCAGCAGCAAGTCCAGCCTTCAAGATGGCATTTCCTTTGCAAGGGATCCACCACTTTGCTTTCGTGGACTGGATTTTGTCTCCTTTCCAAAAGGATAAGTTGGGTAGCTCGTCAATTATATTCTTCGTATCCGACTCGAATGAGATATTGTCTTTTGTAAGTTGGGTCTTGATTCGCTCTATAGCAAACTTAACCCATTCTCGAACTCCTCTTCTCATCTTGGCTAAGTAGTGAGTTGTGTTCTTCTCTTCTATATATACATTCAGCATCTCCTCTCTGTATGCATTCGTGAACTTCATACCCACTTCGCTCTTCAAGAAAGTATGGCAACCTTCAATCAGCCCTTCCTTTCGACCCTCAATAACTCCATGCTCACGAGCCAAGCGAATGTCACCTTCCATCTGTTATTGATTACGTTGCAATTGTCCTTCTAACTCCACCAGGAGACCTCCTAATCGGGTGGCTTCATCCTTCATGGTTTCCAGCTCGCTCTTAGAAATATTGAGCTCTTCTTCCCGGGCTGTTAACTGGCGATGCTATTCATCTAATTCTCCTTGTGTCAAGGAAAGCTGTTGAGTTTGTTTTCCAGCCTGGGCCGCCAGCTCGTCACATGTTTTCTGGAGCTCACTCTCGGAGGTCGTCGCTGATAAGTGATTGGAGAGTGCAACCATATTGGGTTCCAACTACATCACAATGAAGTAATAGGATAATGTTATAGGCTGAGTATATTATAAGGAGCGGAGACAGAATATTTTGAAGTATTAGGTTACCTGGCTCGTTGCGTATTTGTGAAGAAAAGATTTGATCTCATTAGCACACTACTTCAGAAAGGAGATTTAAAGGCGGTTTTCTGAGGTTTTTTACGGCGGTTTTGGAACCGCCCTTAAATCCACCGCCGTAAATTTTTAACTCGTTGGATAAACTTAATGTGTGTTGTGAATAGGCACTGCTGTGGGAAGCTGTTCTTTGTGTGATACTTATTTTAATAGTTGGAAATGTTGATTGTTTAAATTTGTCGCCAGCAAGTGCGCGTTGATAAACTATTCATGATTGGAAATATTTTTTTACTATGAATAACTCGTTGGATAAACTTAATGTGTGTTGTGAATAGGCACTGCTGTGGGAAGCTGTTCTTTGTGTGATACTTATTTTAATAGTTGGAAATGTTGATTGTTTAAATTTGTCGCCAGCAAGTGCGCGTTGATAAACTATTCATGATTGGAAATATTTTTTTACTATGAAT
>BMAC01000199.1:1824291-1876962 GCA_014905375.1 Phtheirospermum japonicum
AAGACCTCACATTTTTTGCCTTTCAAATTATGTTTTGTGCTAAACAAAAGTATTTCCTTCATCAAACTAATGAAAACAATTCATTTCAAAACAACGTAAAGTAAAAGACAACACATCAAAGTAGTAAAATAGTAAAATAGGTGCGGACAATATAGTAACCTCATAATAATTTGGTTATTCATCAAAAAGAACCACGTCTGAATCTTCCCCAAAAGCTCACTCTTTCCCATCACACAAAGCTCTGATGGCCAACGTCGTGTCCACACCTGCGAATCGGGGACAGAAACGAGGAATCAAATAGAGATATTATAAGTACACAAAGTATAACTAACTGAGATAAATCGAGATGAATCAGCAACTCATTAGCTCGGTCCTTAGATGGAACTCATTTACAGCCGGTTACTATACTTCGGCCCGAACAACAACCCAAGACCAACAACCAATACTAAAAATTATAGTTGCCTTGACCCATTTATTTCCATTGGTTAGTGCTAACCGTTAGAAAGAGCTCCAACGAGCCTGTATCTGTTCCAACACGTCCCACAACCCGAACACACTACTCTAGACTCAAACCAGCAGATAACTGCACTGTTGAGTCCATTCACTGCCTCAAATCGCACATCGCCTTCATCCATCACCACTACACAGCTTCGGCGACCACCGACGTGTTGTACCTACAAACAGACGACAACAACAATAATTACACAGAGTACCAGAAAAAAAAGCCCATCGAACAAAACAAAAAGGGATAAGAGAGAAAGTTAAAATGAAGGGATAAGAGAGAAAGTTGGAATGAAGGGATAAGAGAGAAAGTTGGGATAAGAGAGTACCAGCTCTGATCTTTGTTCATCGGCGCTTTCTCATAGCAAATCGAGACTGATCTCTGGTTCTCCAAATCCCCAAATCCTAAACTCGCTGGTGACAAGATTCAGGGAGTTCTCTCTCTCTCTCTCTCTCTCACCCATACAATTTACAAGTTTACCTAAGGAACAGGTCTCACATTCACACACTCAGTTTATCGGATAGGGAAAATAGGAGTGACACTAAGGAGGAAGACAGAATCGGAGCTAAAAGAGAGAGGTCGGGGGTTCAAAACTCTTTCTAGGGTTCAGTTGATTTGGAGACTCAAATGGTGAACGCGTCTACTTATTTGGAGGAGAAGCCATCGTTGGGGAGTAGCGGATCGACGACGATAATGACTTTAGAGATGATCGGTCCCGCTGCAGCATTGGCGGAGAAAGGCAGTGGAGGATGGTGGTGGTTGCTCTTCCGAGTTGATTGCGATGAACTGAGATCTGAAAGTGAAAGAGGTTTAGATCTGTGGATCCAACAAATCAAATGGATGATTTGATTGAAAAGGAATATAGTGCTTTGGATGCAAAGTTTTTCTTTTTCTTTTTTTCCTCTGTGGGCAGTAACAAGAAGAACAAGAGGATATGTTGGAAGAAAGAAAAACGGGAAAGTAGAGAAAGCGAGTGAGAGAAAGAAATAACAATTTCTTTTATATACACAAAAATATACATTCACGGCAGTTTAATTACAACCTTCGTAAAAACAAACATATATAACGTCAGTTGTTAGTGAACCGACGTAAAAAGTGGATATTAATGGCAGTTTATAAAAACCACCGTAAAATATGTTAATTTTCACGACGGTTATTTTAAAACCGTCGTAAAATGTATTAATTTTCACGGTGTTTTTTATTGAACCGACGTAAAATGTAGGATTCTACGGCGGTTTTAAAAGAACCGCCGTTAAATAATGGATTTAACATCGGTTTTCTAGAAAACCGCCGTTAAAACATATTTAATGGCGGTTTTGGCAGAATCGCCGTGGATGAAGCGCCTTGGTAGCCCTGTTCTACAGTAGTGGCACCACCACATTGAGCTAGACTCTTCTCCAAATTTGGGGAACTTGAAGCAGTAGCAGCAAACGGCTTTTGGAGACATCGCCATTTGGGAGTTGGGGCTGTTGGTTGTGAGGGAGTTCGCTCGCCGGCCTTTCTTTTCCCTTGTTAAGAACATATCGAAGAGGCAAGCGCTCCTCTGGGTCAGCAAGCTCTTCACGACCATCTCCCGCATCCACGACGAGCTCTAACTCTTGGTCCACATCAAAAATAGGAGGTCGCGGTGCTGGCGTTACTGTGGGTCTAGGATCAATTTGAATAGTGGCACCTCCCTATGAGCTCGAGGATAAGCGGTTTTCGATGATATCATCTACATAAAGAATGAGATTATTAATCTATTCTGATTGGAGCAATAATTCTTAAATATATTTATGATAATGCAGAAACCTACCAAACTCAGATCTAGTCAAAAGCATAGGTCACGGGCTAAGACCTACAAACTTGAACACAACTTCCGAATCTGTGAGACTCATCACATTATAGGGTTTTGCACTCCAGCTGTCAAGAAGGTCGGAATGTTGTTGGAAAAGTGCGGGCAAATCTTTTATAGAGGGTATTAAATCTTGATCAGGAGTTGAATCCTGCCATTCAATAAAAAAGGGCCAGGCTTTGGGATTGTATAGAAAGAAGAAATTAACTCGCCACTCATGGAATTTTGATGAGGGGTTTACAAGAAATCATTTTTTATGGCGGGAGGAAAGATAAAAGGAACCTTTTGGTTCTTTATGTTAAAGCAAAAATGGAAGAAACCTACATTGGGCTCTACGTTATAGTAATTATAAAGAATTATATACCCAACCAAGAATCTAATGGAGTAGGGAGTCATCTGCAAGAGTGCGACCTTATACTTCGCAGACATAGCTATAAGAAAAGTATGTACAGGGAATCAGAAGACCGCCTTGAGGTGTTCCTCGAAGAGAATTATATGATTCAAAGGGGCGTTTGCTGGGTTAGTTTGGAGGATATTAGGGTAAGCTACTGTGATGGTTTCAGAAAGAATAAGAGCTTATATAAACTCTTTAAGGTTGCTCCGGTTAGGGATCACCTAACGGTTTTGTGCGTCTATCCTGGTAGCTCGCGGAAGTTCAAGCAGGTCGGCGTGAGCCGAGGTTGGTACTAGGGTTACTGGATTAGCAAGAAAATGTTTGGGTTCATAAGTTGAAGGCATTTCAGTTCTATTAAGGGGATGCCTTTAGGGATTTGTTCAGCTAAGGCTCTAGTTTGAGCCTCGAGTTTGGTCCAGGGAACATTTCCCTCCGGTTCGTCAGCAAGAGTGGGTGGAAGTTTGGGTGTGTTTCTTTTCCTAGTAGGTTGTTTAAGGGGAATTTCCGCTGATTCAGTATCAGAGGATATGTTTAGGTTTGCGAGGTTAGGGTTTAGAGAAGTGGAGTCAGGTGGATCTGTGTTCATCATCAATCGGTTAATGGGAGGGGAAAAGATAGAAAATCACACCCAGCAACACGATAATTAACAACAATAATTAGGATAATGATTATCAGAATAAGGGATTACGGGGACTTACTCATTGTTTTGATTGGTGACATTGGTGAGGATTGATTGTGCTTTGTGAGTTTTGCAGAAGTTTGCAGGGTGTTTTTGCAGAAGAGAATGGTATATTTTGCTCTGATTTTTTGAAAATCAGGTTAAGTGAAGGAGAAGGAGCGTTTTGTGTTGGGCGGTGAAAAGCTGAAAAGACATAAGGTTTTTTCGATAGGCGGGAAAATTGGTAGGGTTTATTGTGGGCTTTTCATTTTTTGTCCCACAGATTTAAATATATTACGAGGCAACGGGCTAGCGACACATGTCCGACATGGTGCAGAAGCACATTTAATGTTATTAAGCGAGAAGTGATGGTTGATGGTTTCACGCTTTACCAAGGAGCACGCTGGATTGACTTTTGGGTTTAACTCATGATTACATTCTACTTGGTTTCCTACCTCAACCAACCAGAATGTGGGGGAGTAGCTAATACGACATCAAATATTCATGTCGTCAACATGCAGATAATCATGCGAATTTAGTAAGTAATCTCGATAAGTGACCTCATTTCTTAGGAGGAGCAATCCTTCTGAGAGCTGAGCGAGCTGTTCTGAAGGGTAGTGACCTGTCGCATAGGAGTGACAAGCTCTTATGTGAGGTGGTGACATCTTTTGATATAAGCTTAATTATACCAGCTCGGCGCTGAGTGGTAGCTCAGCGTTAAGGACTGAGCTTCATGATTTTGGCCTTTAGCAAACTAATATGGGCTATTCTATGGGGTCCCGGCGGACTGAAATCTATGAACAAGACTATTGGCCACAACTAATATAGTAATTCAGCGAGAGTTCTATCATTTATGGGAATTTAGCATATAGGAGGAATCTTAATTCTGAGTCGGTTGTGTTATTTATGGTAGGAGAGGGAACCCTAGATTGGGAATACTTCTCTTATCTATATAAAGAGGACTTAAGCCTCATTCTCTCTCTCTAAGTTGATTTTACTTCCTACATTTTTGAGATCTCTCTCACTTAAAGGCTCCCGCCTCTCTCACACGCACTCTCTAATTTATGCATCGGAGGGCCTATGCCGGAACCGTCCACCGTCTTGGCTTGGGTTTCATTTTGCAGGATCTAACAGGTCGCCAGAAGTCCCTTAGAGATCAATCAGGTCGCCGCACAGTTATTCGAAGTTATTCAGGTCGCTAATCACATATAAGACCAGTTGCCCCTATTCTTGAAGCACCAATCTTTTTGGTCGCGTCACATATAATAATATTATAAAATATAGTTAAAACATTACTAGTGAAAGTTTCAAATACAAAAATAAAATAAAAAAAATCACAAAGATTAGTTAAAATATCACAAACAAAATAATTTTACTATGAGTCTGGTACATGAATAATTGACTTAACTTCTCCTTCAAACACTCTTAATTAAATCATTTTCAGGTACTACATACAAACACTATTAACTATAATTTCAAACAACAATAAATCACTTCCTTCAAAAAGCATAAATTATTGCAAACACTCCCTAACGCTAAAATTGACATGTTTTATTTCGATACGTGTTTGCTATTTATCTTGATGTGTATTTTTATCCAATTGCAAGTAAATGGTGTACATGTAGTACACGGAGAGTAAGGTCGTATTCCACAAGGACCAAATCTCAGAAATTAACAAATAATTTTATTAATAAACTAATTTTACTTAAAACGAAATAAAAGATGATTTGTTTTGTGTACCTACAACAAACATAAAACAAAGATATATAATAATAATAATTATAATAATAATAATAATAATAATAATAATAATAATAATAATAATAATAATAATAATAATAATAATAATAATTACAATCAAAGAACAAGAGCAAGAAGTTAAAATAGAGGTATTCAAATGATAAGGAGGTATTACGGGGTTGGGATTACATGAACTTTGAATGTTTATTATTATTAATCAATTCGTCAAGTATTGTTGTCTTCAATTTACTATAAGTCGATCATAAGTATAGTTTAACCCTTCTCTTGAACTAATTAAATCGTGCATTCTAAATGCAAGATGCATTGTTAATATCACGCTTAGAACTCCAGTTTTTTTTAAAGATTCTCAAACCTCTTAGTCTTGTTGACTAGAGTGTTTCGTGTTTGAAAGTCTATTGAGAATTATCATCCCCTCGATTCGATTTATGAAACTAGTAGTTATAAGAGGTTGTCAATCAATCACAAATATATAATCACAAAAGGTTGTCAATCAATTGTGCAACAATGAATTGCAAACACAAAAATAGCAAAGAGATCATACTTGAATGTAAATCCTTTTCAATCAACCAACTATTGTTTGTGATTCAATTCAATATATGTTAATAAAAGATATAGTTTAATCCTTCTCTCGAAGTGATTAAACTGTAGTTTCTACGTATGAAACAATGTCTCCGTTGAAATCGTATTTAAATCTCTAAAAAGTTTAAAAGATTTATAAAACATCACTACTAATCTCAAATCTCTCGATCTTATTGATTAGAGTGTTTTGAACTGAAAATTTTACCAACAAACCTCGTCTCTCGATTTATGATTTGTTAAAACTAATAAGCATAGGTGGTTGTCAAGCAATTATGCATATGCAATCCAAGAACCAAAAATATTGATAGTGTCATGTTAATAGAAATGTCGAAACATATTGAAAGAAAGATTAAAACATCAATTGTTCATTGTTTTCAAACCCTAGAATATAATGTAATTTTCAAGACATATAATCGGAAGATAAGCTAGATATTTCACCGAACACATGATATCCAATAAAAAAAATAAAGAAAAGATAAATCGTAGGGATTATGGCGGATCCTTCAATTTGAAAGCACTTTGTGTTTTTTCTCCAAACTATTCTCCAAAAAACTCTAATAATTTTTCTATTTCACTCTTGTAATTGTTTATGGTGGTGAATGAGCCGAGCAAATTGCCTCTTTCAAATTAAAATAAGTTAAACAGTGCGCGTCTCGAGGAAGGCTAATCGGAGGTAGTTTTTGTGTTTTTTTTTCACAAACGAAAAAATAACGAAAACCTAATTCTAAACACTCGGTCAAATTTTGGTTTGAAGAGTTTTAATATTTTAAACGATGATTTAAACTACGAGCAATGAAATAAAAATCTCTTAAAGGATTAATAAAACGGGGGTCTAGGGCTCTAGAATCATCTACAAGATCAATTAGCATTTTATCGAACACTTAATCGACAAGTTGAGGTTGTCAATCCCAACTTGTAGATTAAACACCCGACAAACCCAATGGATGGTTCTAAACGATTCCAGGCACTAGACCCGTAAATTCTAACTAGCTATCATCAACAAATTCAATAATTTGACATAAAACTTATCTACCAAAAAATACGAAAAGATTAAGAAAGCAACATGAACATAAACAATTGAGAAAGCAACAATAACTATTATAAAATAAGTTCTGAGTACCAAACACTGAGGATTACGAGAATTGCAATTAAACTAATTACCAAACATATCAAGAACCTCAAAAACATACAATCAAAGCACGGATTTGAATAATTGAAAAAGGACATTGGAGACTTACTATTTAATGGAGGAAAATATCGTCCTTCTAACAAGGAATTAAACTATTTAGAATGAAGCTTACGTCCAACAAAACGAGCAACGAGCAATGATCTGCACGTTTTTGTACGTGTTTTTGTTTCCTTTTTGTATCGTGTTTGCATGTGTTTTTCTTGCATTTATGGGAACTAAAAGTCGATTAGGCCGTTTTTGTTAGTTTTAGGTTTTTGTATCGTTAGTGTGGTTTTTATTATGTTTTTATTATGTTTTCATAGTTTTTCACTCGTTCTTATATCTTTGGCCGTAGAATGACCAAGCGGGACCCACGCACGCTTAGGGCATTACATTCGACTCTCTATGGAACGAACAAGCAAGGGAACATAGCGCGAACAAGGAACGACAACTGGCGGACGTCTAGGGCAGAAAATGAGAACAACCAGGTCGGGAGAAGCCATGCCAGTTGATCGACTGGTATGCAGTCGATCGACTGACCTAGCCCAGATTGAATGCTCAACAGAAGCTGGACATTTTGAGGATGAAGCAGTCGATTGACAGGGTTTCAGTCGATCGACTATGACGCAGTAAATTTTATAATTTTTGACATATTTTAACGATTTTGCCCCTATGTCTTTATATATATATATAGCCTAGCCTCTCCCCCAACAATCTTATCCTTCCTTGGTTTATTTTTGAACTCCTTCAATATCTTCCAAGCTTTTACCATTCCATTGCTTTAAACCCTTAGATTATACCAGTCAATCGACTGACCTAACCCAGATCGAATGCTCAACAGAAGTTGGACGTTTTGAGGATGAAGCAGTCGATCGACTGCGACGCAGTAAATTTTATAATTTTTGACACATTTTAAAGATTTTGCCCCTATGTCTTTATATATATATAGCCTAGCCTCTTCCCCAACAACCTTATCCTTCCTTGTTTGATTTTTGAACTCCTTCAATATCTTCCAAGCTTTTATCACTCCATTGATTTAAAACCTTATATTATAATCCTTGGTTTAGTCTAGTTAGTTTTAGATAGTTTTTCTTAGCAAGTGTTGGAGAGGGTGACACCTCCTCCATTTGTGGTTCTTGTTTTGTTGAATATTTGACTTATCCTTTGAAGGTTGTAGCTAACTTGAAGCTTTTGTGTTGAATGCAAAATTGGTATTAATCTTTCTCTTTTATGTTGTGTGTTATTCTTGGGTTGTTTCAATTGATTTTGTGTTGGTTGTTCAATTTGTAGTTCATTTTATTTTTCATTGCATTCCAAGCTCTCAACTTAATGTTCTAGGTTTTTAAACTTCTTCTTGCATAAAACTCCATTTAAGTCATCTTTAAACTTTTTAGTCCTTTTATCTAAACAAACCTTTTGTGTTTGAAATACATAAGGAGCTTTCCTCTTTGATAAATTCCACTTCTTTACATTTAATGCTCTTTGACTCCTTGCATTACAAAGCTTTTAATCTCCCTCCATTTTCTCTTTCATTTACAAGCTTTCCTTAGTTTAGTAGTTTTAATTTATTTAAGGTTGTTAATTAGGTTTAATTAGTTTTATTAAAATTAGTCATTTTCAAGCAAGCTTTAATTATTCATTCCCCTTTGATTTAATTAGTGTCTTCAAGTTTTCATTTCAATTCAAGATTTAGTTTTAAAAACTCAAACCAAAAACAAGTGACTTAATGCTTTCTTAGAGTAGATTAGTGTAATTAAGATTAACAAGAGATTAAATAAAAATAGAGATTTCCAATAATATCTATCCTCTAGAGACACGACTCAAAAATAACTTACCGCTTTACAATCGACTCCGTACTATTGCGGAGACGATTTCTAAAACTAGAGTGTTATGAAATCTTTGATTGTTAAAGAGAGCCATAGATGATTGAGGCTAGTAGGGAGCTGATTGTTAAAGAGAGTCGAAGATGATTAAGGCTAGTAGGGAGCTGATTAACGGTTCGAGCGTGGATAGACCTTAGCCGGGACAAGGACGAGGGGACCGACTTGGAGGGTTACCTAGTACTTTTAGGTTTCGGGAGTTGATCTAAACTTTCTTTGTCAACGTATTTTTGTCGTCGTTTCTGATCAAGCTAACGATCATTGTAGCATGCGGCATCTCGAATTAGGTTTTTGTGCATTAGTTTAGGATCATCCGGGGGTAGTTTCGTAATTCTAGATTAGATTTGCTTGAGGACAAGCAATCATTCTAAGTGTGGGGTGGTTAATTTGCACATTTTTAGCGTGTTTTGTTACCTTTTTGTGTTGTGTTTGCATGTGTTTTGCTTGGATTTATGGGTGCTAGGATTCGATTAGGTCGTTTTTGTTAGTTTTAGGTCTTTGTATCGTTTGCACGGATTTTATTATGTTTTCATAATTTTTCATTCATTTTTATATTTTTGGCCGTAGAATGACCAAGCGGGACCCGCTCATGCTTAGGTCATTCCATTCGACTCGCTATGGAACGGACAAGTATGGGAACATAGCGCGAACAAGGAACGACAACTGGCAGACGTCTAGGGTAGAAAACGAAAAAACCAAGCCGAGAGCAGCCATGCCATTCGATCGACTGACTCAAACTAGATCGACTGCTCGATAGAAGCTGGACATTTTGAGGACGAAGCAATCGATCGACAGGGTTTCATTTGATCGACTGCGACGCAGGAAGTTTTGTAATTTTTGACCCATTTTGATGATTTTGCCCGTGCGTCTTTCTATATATAGCCTAGCCTCTCCCCCAACAACCTTATCCGTCCCTGATTGATTTTTGAACTCCTTTAATATCTTCTAATCTTTTAATATTCCATTGCTTTAAAACCCTAGAATATAATCCTTAGTTTGATCTAATTAGTTTTAGTTAGTTTTTCTTAGCAAGTGTTGGAGAGGATGATACCTCCTTCATTTGTGGTTCTTGTTGTGTTGAAGATTTAAGTTATCCTTTGAAGGTTGTAGATAACTTGAATTTTTTGTGTTGAATGCAAAATTGGTAGTAATATTTCTCTTTTATGTTGTGTGTTATTCTTGTGTTGTTTCAATTGCTTTTGTGTTGGTTGTTCAATTTGTAGTGCATGTTGTTTTTCATTGCATTTCAAGCTCTCAACTTAATGTTCTATCTTTTTGAACTTATTCTTGCATAAAACTCCATTGAAGACTTCTTTCAAGATTTTTACCCCTTTTGTCTAAACAAACCTTTGGTGTTTGAAAGACATAAGGAGCTTTCCTCTTTGATAAACTTGACTTCTTTACATTTAATGCTCTTTGGCTCCTTGCATTTCAAATCTTTGTTTTTTCCTCCATTTTCTCTTTCATTTACAAGCTTTCCTTAGTTTAGTAGTTTTAATTTATTTAATATTGTTAATTAGGTTTAATTAGCTTCATTAAAATTAGTCATTTTCAAGCAAGCTTTAATTATTCATTCCCCTTTGCTTTAATTAGTGTTTTCAAGTTTTCATTTCAATTCAAGATTTAGTTTTAAAAACTCAAACCCAAAACAAGTGACTTAATGCTTTCTTAGAGTAGAGTAGTGTAATTAAGATTAACAAGATAGTAAGTAAAATCACCGATTGCCAATAATATCTATCCACGAGAGACACGACTCGAAAATAACTCACCGCTATACAATCGACTCTGTAATATTGCGGAGACGATTTCTAAAACTAGAGTGTTAAGAAATCTTCGATCAAGCATCGATCTAACATCTACCAAAAACTGAAAAACTAAAGTTTGAATCGGAAAGATAAAATTAATAAGGATTCAAGAACACTCTTGGGTTGTCAGCCCTAAGAGGTTCAAGAATATGTTCTCGTCACAGTCTGTCACGGACTGGACAATGGATTGGTGTCCCCCTTTGGCTGAGGTTCTTGGCCTTTTTGTAGCCTTCAAAAACCCCATCCTCAGCCTAGTAACTGAAAAGTCTTTTGAAATCACAAGTTTGTAACGCTCGCGTCCGGCCAGACGGTCTGAAGAATCCAATTAGATGGGAATATCTTTCAACCGATTCGGCCAGATGTCAGATCCATCCACCCAGATGTGAGTCTAGTGGGCCAATCTGACCGGGACATCCGATCGGACGTGATATGGTGGGTCAATCCGGTCGGATGTCAGATCCATTCGACCGGATGAGTGTCCTTGTGGCTACTTCTTGACGCTGACTTCCTCGTCCTCGTCTCTCGATTCTAGTAACAGTTTACGAGTTCCATTCTCCTGATCTCCCAGGATCGTCAAGCGCTCTAGCTGCATGAGAAAACATAGAAGTCATCTCAAAAGGACCAATTACTGATCGAAAAATCAAAAAGTTAAGTAAAAGCTGTAAAATGCACAATTATGCAAAATAGCCTAATCTTAACTTGAAAAAGATAACAAAACAACTCAAACATGACTCGAAACATATACAAAAGAAATAACAAATACGTACGAATCAGTGAATGATGAAGGAATGTTCAAAGATGAACGTGGACAGCTTCTTGGCCTCTTTTTATAGTCCAGTATGAAATCTCAATCTTTAATTATGATTTGTAACGTTTATAATATTTTTAGGTTATTCACGACCTGAGTCACGACCGCGAAGGGGGTTACCACTGGTCGTCATGGAAATGCCACTCAGTATCGACTGGGTTTTTAGGCCTGTTGGATCATTGACCTTATGGGCTTGCTCCTAACTTGGCCCAATTAACTTTTTTCTTCCTTAGCCTTTATCCAAATCTTTATTCTTTTCACCCTTAAACTCTTCTAAGCCCAAGTTGTCCAAGTTAGCTCTAGAATCCTATATGAACAACATAAAATCGCCACACATGAAATAATGTCCAAATAATAGTAATTGAAGTAAAGACATTAAAGCATACAAATTAGTTGAAACCTAATTTAATAATTTTCAATATGTATGTAAAATCCATTTGTTTGGATATGTAAGCTACAAAGCTAATCAATAGTGACCCTAAATAGTAAAAATGAAAAAAAAATGTGGAAAGTTGTCAAACCCTAATCAACGCCCTTGCAAGGAGTAAACGATATCACATTTGCTACTCGATCTACAAAACTCGTGGTTAAAGAAACTATTTAATAAGCTCTTGTTTCCATTCACTTTGTTTTTGCCATAGCCTAATATAAGTCCTAAAACCTCAATAATCAGAAAGCCTAAGTCAATTTTGTATTACAGTCATTTTCAATAATGTACTTCTAAGGATTAAAGAAAAGGGGTTAAAGCACCACAGTTATGCTCGATTTCACTAGTTAAAACACTTAATATGACAAAAAATGATGATGACTCATTTATTGTCAACTAATATAAAACCAACAAGAACATAATTAAAGCGATAAATATAATATGGCAATTGATTATTTTGTGAACTGTTTCTTTATTGATTCAATGACTAAGAATGCAATTTCCATTTATACAACTCGACAGAACAATTTAGACCTAAGGCTGACATCATTCTGGTACTGACATAACACCAGTAGGGATGACATCACTCTAGTACAGAGGTGATGTCAAAGTCGGTTGGAAAGCTGATCAACATTTATTTCGCAAACAAGTGAAGAATTGGCCAGATAGTGGTTTGGTAAAAATGTCAGTTGCCTATTCTATAGAGGGAACAATTGGACACAAACAATCTTATTAATCACTTTTCTCGAACAAAATGTTGATCCACCTCAAAATGTTTGGTTCTGGGATGGTTAATAAAAATTTCTCAAGGCAATGACACTCTAGTTATCAAGCCAAATAGTTGGTGAATGTGACTATAGAATGTGAAGTTCCTTAAATAAAGATACGAGACATAAACTTTCATAAATAATATGAGCTAAACCACAGTACTAAGCTTTTGTACTTAAACAATAAATAACATATTGCTTCTTAGAACTCCAAGAAACCAAATTCTTACCCATGTAAATACAAAAACCTAATGTCGATCTTCTATCAACCGGATTAGAAGCTCAATCTACATCAACAAATCCCCATAGGGTGAGAGAGTTAGAAGGAGTAAACTGTAATCCAAGTTCAATACTTCCCTTTTGATATATTAATATCCCTTTAAATCCCCTAAAGTGTTTATCCATAGGATTTTGCATGATTTGACCAACTTTACTCACACTATAGCTAATTCCAGGTCTTATGATAATGTAAACCACCAACAATGATTTTGTACAGATTAACATCTTGGATAGGCTTGCTATCAAGCTTAGATAGCAATAGATTTGAGATCATAGGGGTGAAAACACCATTAGCACCATTCATTCCAATCTAAGAAGCACGGATATAAGTACTGGACATGAGACATGGAATTGGTCCACGCTTTTAACACGCAAATTATAATGTAAAATAGGACACGGCATGGCAAAAATTCCTAATTTGATGTGTATGTGCTTTATTCTAGCCTTATATGGAAGCTCTTGAATGCACTTCTTCTGACTTCAGAGGACTCCATAGTCTGTGTGCTTAAATTCAATGCCAAGAGAGTAACTGAGATCACGAAGGTCTTTAAGAGGGAAGAACTAACTGAACTAGTGAATAAGTGACTGGATGACTGAGTTATTGCTACCACTTATGACAATGTCATCAACATAAGGTATGATGAATGTGATATAGATAGAGGTGTGCTTGTAGAAGATTGAGGTGTCTACTTTGGAGAATAAGAGACATAATGACTTCAATACATGACCAAGTTTGTTAGACCAAGCTTTGGAAGCTTGTTTCAACCTATAAAGGGATATAGAAAATGTGCAAACAAGTGATTTCTCCTTGTGTTGTTTAAAACCTAGTGGTTGCTCTATAAATTTGTATGTTCCTAAATCCCCGTGCAATAAAGCATTATCTACTACCACCTACCTCATATTCCGTCCTTTTGAAACTTTTTAGTGAGAGTATAACTCTGACACTCACTGGTTTGACTACTAGATTAAAGGTATCCTGATAGTAAAAACCTAGTATCTTTTTGTAACCCTTAGCGACTGAGCCGAACTTTTATGTTCCTTTCAAAATTAAATTACGGTTAACAAATACGCGTCTACGTTTTGAAAGGGTTTTAGTTCGCCCGCAAGAGAACGGGGTCACTTGTAGACTGATGAGTCAACTCGGGTCGATCTCTCGAGGAATGGAAATCGGATTTAACGATATTTATTATACTAATATCACAACTCTATCTAATAACACACGATCAACGGGGTTTTTGAAAAGGTTTCACTTCCAATTTTTAAAAGTAATAACGAAATCGTCTTGTCTCGAGGATGTCAATCTCTCGACAAGAGACTTTCAAAGATAAAAGATTCATCACTAATAATGCTACTAAATAAGGACATTCTAAACATCATAGCAAGACACTAATCTCCGAATATTACCAATAGATTTCTCTAAGACAATCATTCATCATATCATGAATAAGCTACACATAATTGCAAAACTCCAAGAACACAAATCTATTATTCCAAGCCACCAACGCTTTAACAACCATTTAACAAAACATTATTTCATCACCCTTCAAACAATCATTCATATTCAAAATCAAACTAATCTACTCAAAAGAAGCGACTAAGTATATGAGTTCAGAAATTACGAGACGTTAAACTACGTTCAACGAAAGATGATGACGGATTAATGTACTCCAAGCACGCGTAGAATCCTCGGGCTTGTCACGAACCCAGAATCTTTACGTCAATGGCTGCTTCGAACAATGGGTAAGGTGATATCGTATGGTTCTATGCTAGAGGTGTGAGAGATGTGTCAAATCTCTCACCCTTTAGATGTTTTTGTGATCTTTCTTCTTGTTACCTCCCTCCAAAGCCGCACTCTTCTCTCTATATCAAACCCTAGTCGCCTCCCCTCCTTTTTAAAAGCAATCACAGCCGTTTCGTAACTGAAATTTCCAGAAATCAGACTCGTAACGTTTTTGTCCGATCGGTCATATGCCTCGTCCGATCGGTCATAAGCTTCTGTCTCTGGATCCGCTCGGTGTGCTAGCTCTCCCGGTCAGTGTGCGAGTACACAGTCCCACCGATCGGAGATATAAATTGTCCGATCGGTGGATGTTCTTGTAGCTATTTGTGAGCGTTTTCCTTCAATCTTCGTGCTCCGAATCCTCCAGAAGTTCTAGCTGTATGAGAAAACCAAATAATTATTCTCTTTTGGATCAATTGTCGATCAATAAGCCGGAAAATTAAGTGAAGAGATGGAAAATGCAAAATAATGCAATTTAGCTCTAGTCTTAACTCGGAAAAAGAATAAAAAGACTAAAATAAGACTCAATTATGTACAGATTCGTGACAAAAATGTATGAATCAGCGACTAGTCTTGCTTTGTACTTGGAAAGTGATCCATCAGCATTCCTCTTATTCTTATATTACAACCAGTAAGTAGCCACTTCCGCTCATATAATTAATGCATCATTGTGCTCCACCTGCAATCATCGTCTTTCTTCTGACCCGAAGTATATCATTGGCCCCTAAGGTGACTTCCATAAGTCTACTGCCATGACCTCCGAAGGACCTGGCCTAGTAGCTTTAGTATGAATCCTCCGGGTATTATTGGAGTCCCAGTTAATTGGTCACCTGAAATCATGTTAATTCATCTCCTTTTTTATTGTCGGGATCTCCATTACCCTTGCGGCTTTCTGGTGCCTCCCTTCTCTCTGCCTGTCCACCTATTCGCGCTCCTAAGGGACCTCCAAGGGAGGTCCCGAGAGTGCCCGCTTTGGGACTCGTTCCTTGTCCTGATAAACAAATTCCTTTAAATGATCTAATACGATTAATCTTTCAATTTCTTCCTTTAAATGCCGAGACTTCTTTGTAGAGTGTCCATATTTATTATGAAACCTGCAAAAATACTCAAACTTGGGATTAGTGGGTGTCTGTGTATAATTCTCCAGCCATCTGAGGAATTAGGTTGTTATCTCTCAATTATAGCAAATATCGTAGCCCGCTCTTCCCTTAATGGTGTGAACTCCACAAGATCATTATCTGAACTATCTATCAACTCCTATATTAACTGCAACCCTTCTACCAGCTCCTATGTCAGGTCTCCTTTTGTCGTCAAAAGGTACTGGAAAGTGCTTGTCCTTTCATCGTGTTTCTTTTTTGGATTCCGACCTTTTAACTGGCAGTCTTTCTTCATATCCTTCCCCATACGGAAAGTGCATCTATCTTTCTTCTTCAGCTTCCTTCACGTGAATATATTTTCTGCTCCTATCCAGCACTTCCTTGAATGTGAGAGGAGGTCACTTGGCCAGTGACTTCTTCAATCCTCCTGTACGCAATCCCTAAAAAAGACCCCACCTTCAACTCGTCTATGGCGGTGGGAACCTCCAAGCTGGTTCTTGTAAATCTGGCGAAGTAATCCTTGAATGACTCTTCTTTCTTCTGAATTATAGCGAATAACGACATAAATTTCCTGGTATATGTTGTGGCACTGGAAAAATGCATCAAAAAGGAAGATTTTAGCTTTCAAAAATTGTTAATGTTCCCTTGTGAATCTAATGAAACCAATCCAGTGCCAATCCCCTTAAGGTGGACAAAAATGCCTGACATGCGACCGCGTCTGTAAATTATCGCAATATGGACTCATTCTCAAAAACTTTGGATTTGATGAACTGAATTCAATAATCTCTCATAAAAAAAATATAACCCCTTATATCCAGAGCAGCCTTCAATATCTCCTCTGAGAACGGATGTCCCCGATTTTTCTTTGTTCTTCCTTCTGCGACCTGCTTTGGCAAAGCTTTTAACGCTGCTTTCATATCTCTCATGACCCTAGAGGTGGGGAGTGCTTTATACACATAATATCCAACCTTTTTCTTCTCCCTAACCCCCCCCCCCCCCCCCCCATATCCTCTAGCTATCCCTGAGGTTCTCCATATTACTCCTCTTCTTCGTCTTACTCTGATTTTTCTTCATTTTTCAGACATGTATGACACACTTTACTTCTGTTTACTCTCTCACGTGGATGGTCTTAGTGATTCCAGCTTGGGTGGTTTTCTGGTTTGAACTTTACTCGTGCGGGAGGCCTGAGTGACTTCCTCTTGATTCTCCAACTTCTTCCATTTTCTCCCTTCAGTGCCTTGTTCGCCACCTTCCTCGCTGCTACTAAGGTCGACATCCATAATTTGTAGCTTGGTATCTGGTGGTATTGCATTAAACAACTTTTGCAGCATCCCCTTTTTATGTTGAGTAGATGTTGTCTCGGCATCTGATCCCATTTATCTAAACCTACGCTCATCGTTCCTTTTTTTTTATCCTTTGTGTCAGTAGATACTGGACTTTACCCCCATCTCCATTTTGCTATGGTGTGTGATTAGTCTCTGGGTTCTCGGTATCCAGAATAGGTATCTACTTACTGCCTACGGTAAGAATGACAGCATCGCCACCTTCTTCGCCTTTATCAGAAAAATTGAACTTGTGTGGAGTTATGTTCTTCGGCTTCATGATTGTCTCTCACGTCCTTCACTCAATGACTCAATGTCACTTGTATTCCTATAGACGGTGCCACTTGATGTAACCAAAAAACCTAGCTTAGAAAGAAAGAGGTCAGACAACTCCAAATCAGCTTATTCGAACCATGATCAACTTGCACAAAATCCCAAAGCGGATAGCCCCGCTGTAGACCCTCTGTTACTAACGTCAGTAACCTTATAAATATGAGAAAGCGATTTTTTTATGAAAGTAGGAATAATTCAATTTTGAGAGAATAAACGAGGCATGCTTCCCCTTTATATAGATATAAGACATGAATGCCCAGAACTAAGATTTCAGTCTCCATATTTAGGAAACCTTTGCATATTAGGATTCTGGCCATATTAATTACCATAGTGACCATGTTTTCATATTAATTTGGAACCTTCTACCACGTTACTAACCTAGTGAGGCCCCATAACTATATTTGACCATAAAACTATAATACCATATACGTCGGGACCTAAAACATTTTACTATATTTACCTTATTATCGACCCATCATGAACCAGTTCTTCCTTTACGTGACCTGTTTCAACTAACATGACCTAGAAGGATCCATTAAACCTGATTGTCACAACTAGGTTTCAAAGAACCTCTTTATCCAATTTCACCAATCTATTTTCCAACTTAAACGCCTTGTATAGGCGACCTAATATTGCCACATCACACTAAAACATGATTCTAATTTCCTTGATCATAAAAGGGTTAAATGTAAAGACTCAATCCAACCCTAAAAATAATATTACTTACCCATATAGAGGGTTCGGCCTGAGCCCCCGGGCCAATGACAATGCCAAGCAAGGGCGATTTCCCTTCGGGACAAAAGTGCCCCGCCCCAACCTACGCCACATGAGAAATTATTGGGCACACCTGGGTTATACCATACACCTAGGTGAAAGAACATGTTCAATGTGAGGAACGTACATTTTCGTCAAAATAAATTTTTATATTTGTTGTAATAAATTTTCATCATTACTGTGATAAATGTATATTTTTGACCATGTAACATGCACAAAAATGTTCATATTCATTGTGATAAAAATATTCATGTTTGTTTTGGTCAATGTTTGTTTTCATTGTGATAAAAGTCCATCTTCATTATGATAAATATCAATCTATATTCTAATAATGTATATGCATATCTTAATCATCTCCAACATGATAAATCTTATATCTTGATGTGATACATGTACAAGTTCTCATAATATAGATGAACACATAACAAGAGGTACGCTTAATTATATAATGTACATCTCCATTGTATTAAATGCTCATCTTTAGGTATATAGTATACACCCGAGTTTAGTTAATAATGGTTGGCACCACATGTATGCATTTAGGTGAAATTCTTTCGAGCCTATAAAATATGAGCCCGACCCAAATGGGCTTCAATTTGCCACATCTACCCTTAGACATGCACAATGGCTCAAAATAGACGGTTCACGGTTTGAACTGCTGGTTTGGTTAGTCAAGAAATAACACACCATAATTGGGCCATGGAGCCAGCCGGTTGTTGGTGATTTATGAATCGTCGATTCATGATTTGGCCATGGTTCCGTTTGGCAGTTTGTGCAGAATTGTGTCTTTATTTTTTATAATTGTTTTAAAAAAATCACTCGTTTCGATTTTTGTTAGGTTTATTATCAATTTTTATTTTTCAAAAATGAATGAAATGAGGTGATATTAATATTGTTTAAATAAAAAGAACGGGGATAGAAAAAAATAGATTTAGACTATTTTGAAATATTAGAATTTAAACGTATAGGTAATTCTCTCATACGTAACCTCTTACCTTAAAAATCAAAGTTCACATAATTCACTATTATCGTACTTACCTCAAAGAGGCCGACAGGGATAAGTTGTGACTAATTTATAAAATCGTTGCTAGATCCAGTAATGACTAACATCTCTCGCGATCGTTGGTGTTATTAGATAAAGTTGAGAGAAATGACTTGCGAATAGAGTATTTGGAAATGTACAAATAATATTTAAAAAATAAAAGAAAATAAAACACTAACTGG
Organism: Phtheirospermum japonicum; assembly: GCA_014905375.1. Classification (NCBI taxonomy): domain Eukaryota; kingdom Viridiplantae; phylum Streptophyta; class Magnoliopsida; order Lamiales; family Orobanchaceae; genus Phtheirospermum; species Phtheirospermum japonicum. Next base: position 1,843,684 of record BMAC01000199.1, read on the forward strand.
CAAAGAAAAACAAATAATGTACAAATAATATTTAAAAAATAAAAAATGAACCATTGTAATGGCACTTTCAATTTGATCGCAGTCAACAATTAATCAAAACATTAATAGCCGGTTTGATTGAACCATTGAGTATGTCTATCTACCGTAGAAAAGCCATAGAAAGATTTTAAAACCAAGAAAATCTTAGCCCTCATCCCTTTTTCTCTTGTCTTGTACACCATTTAGGTTTTGGTGGGTCAATAACACTCATGCCACCGCCCATTACCCAGTGCCCTCAACTCGTAGATCTATTTTATAACAATATTTTTTTGCTCAGTAATTATAATCTGTATGAATAACTTTTGATACTTGTCGTATTCTATTTATTATTGTGTGATTTCATTGTGTTTCAAAGTCGTCATTTAGTGGGGTTAGAGAAATTGAAAATTGAAAATTGTGTTATGAATTCGAAGAGTCCAACACAATGATCGAGAAATTAAAGCGATAAATTAAATTATAATATATTATTTTGTGTGTGTTAATTGAAAATGTTTGAACCCAATTGGTGAAAAGAACGGATCGTCCACCGGTTCGGCTTTTAAAAATTGCTTATGAGCATCTTTAATAAGAGGAAGGGAAAGAGATATTTATATGTATTTTTTGTATACTTGTGTCTCTCATTTTGTGTGTTTTAGTTGTGTTATTGTTGTGTATTGAAGTAGTATTTGCATATTTAAAATTTCCATAGTTCATCTTGTCTTTTTGTCATTTTTACGAATTTTTAGCTCATTTTTAGGAATTTTTATTTTATAATTTAAGGTCAAACTTGGTTATAAAAGGCTCGGGCCAAGGTCGATAGACGAGTTGAGTCCAAAAATTTCAATGACATGTTTAGTTGAGCAAGTGGTGCAGAAATCAGATGAAAACAACAAGAAACATCGACAATCGTCGTGCCCGGACCACTGACTCTCACGCTAGATATAACGGCTGTCGTATTCTGATAATAACTTTTTTAACTGATGTTTGATCCGCTTAAAATTTATATCATTGAATATTTAAGAGAGTGGTATACAACTTTTATGTTTACTACTGAGACCAATTCAGATAATTAGAATGATAATGATTAGTTGGAAGTTGAAACATCGTGCTTAATTCCCGGATGTGGCAGGTCTTAGTGTGGAGGGAATAAATCTCCCACAGAATTCCAATCGATATGATTCAAATTCTTAAGGAAAGCTATAAGATAGAAATACATCTCATATAAAGACATCTTGATCCGGTTCGGACGGCGTGGGCCTCAAAAAGCCATTCGACGGTGAGTCACCTTAGCCACATATGCGTTTTTGCCCAATTTTTACCCTTTTACACCCATTTCCCCCTTTTCACCTCCTCTATAATAAAAAAGAATGGGAGTTTTTTTTAAAGAGCTCCTAGTTAAGTTTTGGTTAGAGAGAGATGCTCTCAACTTAGAGAGAGAAACACCCCCTCACTAAGTGCCTAAACTTTGATTTTCTTGAAGATTTCTTGAAGTTTGAGAGAATTTTGCTTGAAGATTTGAAGATTTCTTTGAAGAGTGCTTGAAGCTTACTTGAATCTTGCTTGAAGATTTGAGTTTCGGGGCCCACCTTCTGATTCTTCTCTTCAATTGCTTGAAGATTTGAAGATTACTTGAAGTTTTGCTTGAAGTTCCACTTGAAGATTTGAAGATTGCATGAAAATTACTTGAAGGTTTAAATTTCTTGGCCCACCTTTTGATTCTTGTCTTCAAGTCTTCAAACCTTCATGTTTATTATTCCGAATATACCCCCTTGATTTGGTTTATTTCCGTCCCTCCGAAGCTCGAGAAAAAAGGGGGAAAATTGAGTTTCTTGGGCTGCCGGTCAATGAGGAAATCAAAGAAAAAACGCCCAAGTCCCAACAAAAAGGAGAATGAGAGTCGGGTTGCTGCTAAACCTGACCCTGTTAATGCATCGAAGGAGAGTGATGTAACTTCAAAGAAGGCACCCGAACCCTTTCCCCCTCTAAAAGCAGCAATTGGAGGTAGGGAAGTTTCTGCATCCTCCTCCTCAAAGCCAACCTCGCAGCAACAATTTGTTAACTTCATTCAAGACTTGGGGAAGACGCCCCTTGCAGCCAAACAAGGGGCCGAGGAGCTGCCAATAATTGATGATTCTCAAGGCCCAGACTTATCTACTGCTCCGAACAAAGGCGACGCATCTGATGCACCGAGTACAAAAGAGGAGAATGTCTGGGCAAAGAAATTATTTTCGACTAACAGGGTGCCGGGCCATAGCTTTAAGCTCATGGATATGAACTTGCCCAAAGATGAAGGGGACGACGTCATTCTAAAGGAGGAAGACATTGATAGGGTCGAGGCATCTTGGGGACACTGCCTCGTGGGATACTTTGCCGCTAAATCTCCAGGTATGGAAGTCGTTCATGAAATCACCAGGAAATGGTTAGTCCTGACCAAGGTCTATACTCAAAAGTAGTGGTTGGCTTGTTTTCAAATTTAACTCTGAGTATGATAGGGACCGTGTGCTTAATGGGGGGCCATATGTTATCTATGGTAGACCTTTGCTATTGAAGATCACGCCTTCATGCTTTGAGTTCGATGACGGTGAAGTTAGCTTCATGCCAGTGTGGGTAAACCTACCGGGTTTACCACTTGATTGCTGGACCCAAAATGCCTTATACAAAATCGGACGGAAAATTGGTCGGCCACTCGCCACGGATGAAGTCACGAGCAACAAGGATAGAATTTCTTTTGCTCGACTCCTTGTTGAGGCGAATGTCTCAAAGGAACTTGTGAAAGTTGTCAACATCCGGCTTCCCTCCGGAAAGCTAAGGCAGCAGCGTGTCGTATACGAGTTTATTCCCAAGTTTTGTAGCACTTGAAAAAGATTGGGACATGCTACGGAGAATTGCAATCCTAACGAGACAGGCACTCCAGGACTTTTCAAGCCGAATCCTCAGAGGTAGCCTTACAACAAGACTGTTGCTCCAACGAAGAAAATTTATGCACCAAAGCCACCTCCAAGTTCTGGTCAGGCCCCAAAACAAACCGAAAAGTCACCTAATACAAACAAATCCACTTTTTCAAGTGGATTGAAGGGACCCGAGAAAAAGGCGGAGGAGACGCATGTCATGGAGACACCGAATCCCAACCGAGAGATGACTCAAACCACCTCAAAGCCTACCGAAACCGGAGAAAAGAAGAGAATCACACCGGAGCATGTTCCAGACCAATCCCAAAGTTCAAAGGAAGGTCGGCTTCCTAAGGATCCCACAAATACCAATCCGAAGGGAAAGGGGAAAATGACCGAGCCACAAGCAAAAGCCGATAGTAGGGGATATAAGAACGGCAATGACCTTCATATTTCATCATGAAGTGTGCGAGTTGGAGCATTAGGGGCTTTAATAAGTCCCTAAAACACAATGGGGTGTGGCACCACATTAAGGAACAACATCTCGATGTATTGGGTGTTTTGGAAACGAGACTTAACCAGGACAAGCTCACACGAGTCTTGGCTAATAAATTCGATTTTTGGGCGCAAATCAATAATTTCCACACTCACGCAGCGGGGCGAATTTTGATCCTTTGGCATCCCTTGAAGGTTGATCTTGAGCAAGTTGATTGCTCCCCACAATCCATCCACTGCAATGTTACTTGTAAGTACACATCAACCACCTTTATGATTAGCTTTATCTACGGTTTCCACACCATAATTAGTCGTAGATCATTGTGGGATAACTTAGTGCATTTAAGCTCTCACCATTTGTATCCTTGGGTACTTATGGGTGATTTAAATAATGTACTTGGGGCAAATGAAAAACACAATGGGCGTATGATCACCTCTTATGAAATGAATGACTTTGTGGATTGCTATCAAAATGTCGGAATGGTGGACATGAAATTCTATGGATGTCTTTATAATTGGTATGGAAGAGGGGTTTGGAGTAAACTGGATAGAGCCATGGTTACTTGCGGGTATATCGGGGCAAGCTCATTTCCCCCCCTCAGGCTGTCTTTCGGACCACTCGCCTTGTATCTTCACTTTGCTCAGGTAAGACAAGGCTCTCAACAAACCTTTTAAATATTTTAACACGTGTTCGAAGCATTGTGATTTTCAGCACACTTCAAGAATGTTTGGGTGAATGATGTGCACGGGACGAGGCAATTTTCTCTTTGCAAGAAACTAAAGCTTTTAAAAGGCCCCCTCAAATAGCTCAATGCCAAGCACTTCAGACATATTTCTGAGAGATGCGAGAGGGCAAACAAGGCCCTCAAAATTGCCCAGCAACAATTCCATGACTCGCCTGGTGACGATGCCCTTAGGGACCAGGTTTGCACCATGCGTAAGGAGGCCACTTGTCTCGGAGAGGCGGAGAGGCATTTCTATTACCAGCAAGCCAAAAGCACGAACCTCAAATTTGTTGACAAGTGCACTAAGTTTTTCACAGCCTTGTGAAGAGGAATACGAAAAGAAACCATATTGTGAAGGTTAAGCTCGACGACGGGTCCTTTACCTCCTCGCAAGAGGAAGTTGCAAAGGAATTTTTTGGGTTTTACAAGAACTTACTTGGCATGGCTACCCCTTGTCAACCGATTGATCCACATGTCCTCGACAACTGTCCTGCAATTTCCCCTGACCAATCCGAGTTCTTGGTTAACAATGTCTCGGATGATGAGATCAAGGCAGCCTTGTTTAGTATCGGCGAAAAGAAATCACTGGGTCCTGATGGGTACACCTCGAATCTCTTTAAGAAAACATGGCAAACAGTAGGTGAGCAGTTTTGTAAGGCGGTGCATGAATTCTTTGAATCGGGGCGTCTTTTGAAGCAAATAAATCACACGATCCTTGCCATGATTCCCAAATTGGATCGGCCATGTTCAGTTCGGGACTACCGTCCTATTGCATGTTGTAATGTTTCCTATAAAGTGATTACAAAGATTCTGGCGTCGAGGCTTGCATCCACTTTGGGCACAATTGTGGATCAAGCTCAATCTGCATTCGTGGAGGGGCGCAACATGGTTGAAAATACTCATTTGGATCAGGAGATTTTGAGGAAATATCACCGGATCAAAAAGGTGTCCCCCCGTTGCATCCTCAAAATCGATCTTCGAAAAGCTTTTAACTCGCTCAATTGGGGCTTCCTTATAACCGTCCTTGAGGGGCTTAATTTTCCTGAAAAGTTTGTTAGTTGGGTCATGAAATGCGTGTCTTCTACCTCTTATTCCATCTCACTTAATGGGAGCCTTCATGACATTTTTTAAGGAAATAGAGGTTTGAGGCAAGGCGACCCGCTCTCCCCTTCCTTGTTCGTTCTATGCATTGAGTACCTTTCGAGGTCTTTGGATATTGCCACGACCAACCTTGATTTCAACTTCCATCTGAGGTGTGAGGACAACCGAATTACCCACTTAGCTTTTGTCGATGACCTCATGCTTATGGCGAGGGGCGATCCAACATCGGTCTATATTCTCATGAAGTGTCTCTCCAGTTTTAGTGAGAAATCGGGTCTTAGCATGAACGCTTTGAAATCGGACATGTATACGGAGGCAATTTTGGGGGAGGACCTTGAGGAGATCCAGAATATCACGAGCATCCCACTTGGCACGATGCCTGTCTACTACCTGGGCATACCCCTCTCGGCTAACAAATTGAGGCCGGTGCACTATGCGCCCTTTATCGACAAGATTGCATCGTATATCAATGCGTGGACTGTATCTTCTCTTTCTTATGCGGGACGGGCTGAACTCATCCATTACTCCAAGGAGTTGAATGTTTTCTTCTATCCATCTTCCCCCTCCCGGCGGGGTTCATCGATAGAATCACCAAATTGTGCCGAAATTTACTTTGGAGAAATGCTCCAGTTGATTGGGATGAAGTCTGCCCTCCTGAAGCCAAAAGGTGTCTCGACTTTAGAGGCATAAAAGCATGGAACAAGGCTCTATTGACCAAAGTCTTGTGGAACATTCACAACAAAAAGGACACTTTTTGGGTTCTCTAGGTGCATAATATATATTTGAATAAATGCACCTTATGGCATGAACTTCGAGTTGGGAGGACTCGCCATTGCTCAAAGGCTTGCTTCGCATAAGGGACAAGATTTTCACCCGTAAGGGACTTTCGAAGCTGCAATCCAAAAAACTCTGAGTTGGGACAGCGGGAATGGACTTAGAATTGCCAAGGCCTATGATTACTTTCGGGACACCGGGACTACTAAGCATTGGGCTACCAATGGTTGGAATGTTTGCGTCGCCCCGAAACATGCTTTCACCTTGTGGCTTGGCATCAAACAAAGGCTACTTACAAGGGACCGACTACACTACCTTGACATTGACAAGGCTTGCGTATTTTGTGGCCGTGTAGACGAATCTGTGCAGCACATCTTCTTTGATTGCAGTTTTACCGGGACAATTTGGAGGGGCATTCGAGACAGGATAGGCATCAGACGTTCTATGACGACTATTGCTAGTGCCTTGAAGTGGATCAAGAAAGAGGGAAGAGGCACCACTTGGCACGGCAAGGCCAAGCGCATAGCGCTAGCGTGCACCGTCTATCATATTTGGACCGCGAGGAACCGGCAGATTTTTGAAGACTGGTCCCCACAAGTGACCGACATCATTTTTAAGATCAAAACGCAAGTGTACAAGACCATGTTCATTTCGTATCCTGATGTTTTAATTCATTCCGAACATGTAGTTAGGGGAGGTTGATATGTAGCATATCTTTGATGTACATCTGGGTACGCCGAGCGTATTTTGTATTGTCTACTATATAGCGCCCATATTTAATTTATATAATTTACATTTCAATCAAAAAAAAAAAAGAATGGGAATTTTGGTGGTGACCTCAAAAATTGACAAGTGGTTGCGCCTCTAATTGACACATGTTTTAAACATATTTTCTATTTAATTTTGTGAGTTCTTTTTCAGTTTTTCGTTTCTGTTTATGATATTTTTAAAACTGGTGGTGTCAAGGTGCAAAATTATGTAATGAGGAAGGTAAATAATTTTTCCTTTTCAACTTTTTGTTTCCACAAGGAGAAAATTAGCTATAATTCGTTTCATTCTTGGCTTTTGCCTGCGACGTGGGATTCTTATTTTTTTTTTTATAATTCATTTCACATGTTAATAGCAGAATTATGAGGATGGATTCAGACCAATATAACCTTATGTGAAAAAATTGCCAATTCTTTGCGTTATCTTTCTCGACTCAATTCCGACAAGCGGCCCTGTCTTTGGGAAATGTGTGTGGCTAGAGGTGATTTTGTGAGAATATACTCTCATTCCAGGTGCACCCTATAATTTAATTTATCATCGTATATAATTGACATATATCATCAGATATAATTAGTATATATCATTATTTATAATTGATACATATTATCACAAGTAATTGAAATTCTAAATATAAAATTTAATATCTTAAAATTAAAAAAATAAACCTAAAATGAAAAATTAAACCCTAAAAATAGAAAATTAATCCCTAAAATGAAAAAAGAAACCCTAAAATTGAATATTAAACTCAAAATTCTAAATTTCTATCATATATCATCACATATAACTGACACATATCATCACATATAACTTACAGAATGATAGATTTTTGTCGGGACCTTAAAATGAACAATTAAATAAAAAATAAAAAATAAAAAATCAAACCTTAAAATAAAATATTAAACATTAAAAATTGAGAAATAAACCCTAAAATGTAAAACTAAACTCTAAAATGGAAAAGTAAAACCCTAAACTCTAAATTTTTTACACATATCATCACATATAACTACAATATATCATCACGTATAACTGTCACATACCATCACGTATAACTATCATATATCACACGTAAAACAGGGTGCACCTACCTAGGTGCACCTAATAAATTGCCGGTAATCTAAGCTTCCCGACACCTATTTTTCCTCATTTTTTCTTTTCCTTTTTTCTTCAGATTTGTATATATATATACACACACACACATAAGGAGTGGATCCAATGGGTCAACTTCTTATAGTGAGGCCGTACGGCCAAATCACATTCATTCAATACATTAGATTCAAGAGATATAAATTATCTTGGATGAAAAATATATTTATATCTTTCTAAATGTGCATCAATAGATTTTTAAATATGCATCAATTAACATTTAAATAAAAATTAATATTATTAACTAATATGAATTACATCATTTATATTTCTCTCTCTCCCAATTAATAATCCTCTTTTATTGAAATCTCTATATAAGTCCAAAAAATATAAATATTGTCAAAATAAATTACACCACATTATTCTTACGACCTAATAAACGATATTCATACCATTTTTCCCAACAAATTTGTACATTTAAAAGTTCAAATTGAGATTATTGTGAAAAAACAACTAAAAAATAAAAATTCATTGTACATTTAAATGCATGTTAATGCACATTTAGAAGTACATTGATAATATTTGCATTATATGCTATATTTTTGTAAAATTTGAAGGTCTATGGTTTTAAAAATAAGTATCAGTTTGTGATGTTGCTTTCATTGTTAACCAACACTGAAACCAACATCAACCAGAGTTAAACTAAAAATATGCAGCAGAAATAAAACTTAAGAATACAGCAAATTAAATTCAGTTCACAAGTAAAAGTGTTTGTGAACTTGGGTGTACAAACCCGAAAACTATATTACTTTCTTGTTCACGATCAATACAAAAATATGAAGTAATATATGAAAACTAGAGTATCAAAAAACATGATACTAAATACTTGTCGCCCTGATGAAAAGATCTTCTCCGTTGGTTACGCAACTTCGAAGAACTTCTTGATCTCGGATAGTGGCTCCAAGTAGTTGCTGGTGTTCTTTCTTGCTTGTGCGTCGTCTGCGTGCGTCTTCAAAAACTTCGTGCGTCTCTTAATCCCGTGCGTAAAGATTGTGTCCAAACTTTAGTATTCTCTTATCTTAAATAGACAATCCTAGAATCCTAAACTTGGTAAACAAGTAAAACAATCCTAAACACAATTTAGGAAATTAAATAAAGTCTTATACATAAACTAGGAAATATAATCTAGAGTTCCTAATTTTTTATGTGCCCAAGAAAGACATACAACAAAATAAGGAATTCTTGCCAAGAATAAATTTCCAACAATCTCCCCCTTTTACCTTTCTGGACAAAATACTACGACGCAAAAATAATTTCAAACAAAAACTACTAACTCCCCTAAGTTGGAGAACTCCCCCTAAATGAAACACCCAATGTTATCAAAATATCAACCCAACATTACAAACCAACATTGATCAAAAAAGAACTTATTGACTTCGGACCCTCTTCGAACGACGAGGGGATGTCGAAGTTCCTTCACCCCGATCCTTCGTTTTCTTCAACAGCTTCTTTATTTTCTGCAATGCCTTATTTCGAGAACGGATCCTCTTCCTCCTCTTCTCTCGAGCAAGGCTTGCCAAAGCCTCGGTAGCAGCAGCAGCATCTTCAGCTTCATCCTTATCAGCGTCGCCAGCCTCATCCTTATCTCCCCCTTTTTGGACTGAATGCAAAAGGGCCTCCACGATAGAACTACGGAGCGCCTGGAGCTGGGTCATCTGCTCATCAATCCAAGCAACATGCGCACGAAGAACCTGCGCAGACATTCGGACCATGTTGGAACCAATGTTGGGAATTTCGGACCCAACACCACTAGCAACATCGGCTTGGAAAGGCGCCTACCAAGGGAGATCAATAACCCGTGCACCTGTAACATGTTGGCCCCTCAAAGCAAACCAGTCAGCCTCACCAGTAAGCACATCATCTGGATGAAGCGTCAAACCCTGATTTTCCAGCAAGCTAAAGATCAGCGAGGGAAAGCACAACGAGGCCTCGGACTTAGTGGTGGCGAACTTAGTGACAATGTCGAACACATGCTGCCCAAAGCTAAACTCAATTCCCCTACCAAGCTTGTATAAAAACCGGGCCTGAGGTCACGTAACATATGTATTGTTATTGGAGGTAACCCAGTTGAAAATGGCTACCTTGTGCAAAACAGAATAGAGAGAAGAAAGACGAGTGCTCGGCGACTGTTCAAACCACGCATGCACCACACCCCCAGACAAGAACGAGATAACCTCATTCATATCATCCCAGTAGAATCACCCCGATACGGTTCAGCCCCAAACAACCCATCAATCAAATCAGTGGTAAAACTAAACACCTTACCATGCACAAATACTTTGACATAATTCACAGATTTTAAATCAACAATGGAGGGCAAAAAATTGGCATAAAACTTCACGACTACATCACGGGTAAAAGGCATGGCAGTAAAGACTGTGGAATACATACCTTTATGCTGAAAATATGCAATCAAGTTTTGCTTCTCAAACAACTCAACCGGGACTCGGCGCTCAGTAATCATATGTCGGGTCTGGTACTCGGAAAACAACTCCTCGGCCTCAGCAGTCACGAACCTATCAGAATATGACACCATGTCTTCAAGCTCAATGGACCTAAAAGGAGAGCCACCGGAGGAGTCTGAGTTAATAGAGGTGTCAGATGGAGTCGGCGTGGGAGCATGAGAAGCAATATCGTTAGAGGAAGAGCTGGAGGAAGAAACAGATGGGGAATGACGCGATGTTGGTATGGGGGAGCCAACATGAGGACCAACATCGTCCTTCTTCGCTGACTTGTTTTTCTTCTTGTCTTTCTTGTAAGTAGAAAGGAAATCACGAAGAGGATCATAAAATGATGAATCGGGGGAATACTCAAATAGATCAGGATCAAACTCAGGCTAAGTCTCACGGACAGGAGATGGGGGGGATCTTCAGCAACCGGTCTGGATGAACTTGTCACTTCACCGGAGAAAAAGTCCAAAATAGTATAAGTGGGGGACGAGTATTCAGTTGTAGTAGAACCTGGGGAAACCTTGACGGGTGTCGGGGTAATTTTCTTCTCAGTCAACTTCACAGTTTGCTTCCGGCGAGGTGTCTTCTTCTTCGTCAGACTCGGAGCTGAAGCATAGGGCGGCACGGACCCCTCAACCGGAGCGGCAGGAACATAATCATCATCATCATGATTCGTCAAAACTGTGACATCCTCCGCAAGATTCATGTGCTCAATTAGCACATTGCGGCGCGGCCCTGCTTGGCCCTTCGGTACTGCAGGCGGCACTACGCCGGGAGAGATATTTCACAACCTCCAGGATCGCTTTAGGGTAGGGTTCCCAACCGGGCCAAACGTTTCAGCAACAAATGACAAATTTGGGGGATTATCAACATCTATCTCGTTGCCGGGCTGCCCTGGAAATACCTGTGCTTCAGGGGCAGCGTCAAGCGGCGCAGCATCCGGCACAACATCTTGTGATTTGCACGGCGACGAGGGAGGCGGTGATGTTGGGATGGAAGAAGAACCACCACCAACTTCAGCGCGAATGTCCAGGCTGATTCGTACGTTTTTGTTACGAATTTGTACATAATTGAGTCTTATTTTAGTCTTTTTATTCTCTTTTTTGGGTTAAGACTTGGTTGAATTGCATCTTTTTTCATTTTTCGTCTCTTTACTTAACTTTTCGACTTATTGATCAATAATTGGTCCATTCGAGAATAATTTTGTGATTTTCTCATACAGCTAGAGCGTTCGCGGACCCAAGGCATAAAGATAGAAGGAGAGATGCTCAAAAGTAGCCCATAAGGACAATCACCGATCGGACAGTTCATATTTCCGATCGGACTATTTTTTGACGTGCACACCGGCCGAGCAAACCAGCACACCGATCGAAGCAGCTGACAGTGGCATTTGTCTAATCGGACAATACCTTCATCCGATCGGACAAGAATGTTACGCCAGCAGATTTCTGAAGAATTTCAGTTACGAAACGGATGGAGAGTGTTTAAAAATGGGGGAGGCAGCTAGGGTTGAGAGGATTCAGTCTTGGAGGCTGGAAAAAGCTAAGAGACACACAAGAACACTCAAAGGTTGAGAGATTTGACACATCTCTCATAATTCTAGATAAATTCGTGCAACGCCGTATCAAGGTTTAGTTCGCAGCAATTTCCTTTCGTGGCTAAGGTTTTGAGGGCGTGACAATCCGTGGAATTCTACGCAGCTTTCGAAGAGTTTTCGTTCGTCATCATCGCTCGTTGAACGTAGTTCGACAACTCGTAATTTCTAAACTCGTATTCTCAATCATTTTTAGAGTAGTTTGGTTTGATATTGAACGTGAACAATTGATGGTTGGTTAGATAATGTTTTGTTAAATATATGTTGAGTTCTTGGTGATTTGGATTCATACCTTTGTGTTTTTGAATTATTGGTTTTGGTTGAACTATTGAATTGAGAATGGAATTATGGTTAGTTTAGTTATAGTTTGTGAAGTATTTAGTATTTAAATTATTATAAATCTTGTTGCACATTTGAAATCATTTGGGAAGTAGTATTGCGACAGAATTGTTATTCATCCTTGATTGTTGAATATCTTAGATCGTTAGTTGTTATTACTAGAATATGCAAGATGGAATGCAAATGCTAAAATGATGTGTATTGTTCAGTATTTGTTTTGTAATTATCGCTTTTCTCACGACTTGTCAAGAGATTGACACCCTCGAGACAAGAGAGTTTTTGTTTTCAAAACAATTGATTTCGATTCCTTTTCAAAACCCCATTTGACCGTGTGTTTTCAGATAGAATTGTGATATTAGTATAATAAACATCGTTAAATCCGATTCCCATTGCTCGAGAGATCAACCCGAGTTAACTCACCAGTCTACAAGTGACCTCGTTCTCTTGCGGGCGAACTAAAATCCTTTTCAAACGTAGACGCGTATTTGTTAACCGGAATTTAATTTTGAAAGGAACACAAAAGTTCGGCTCACAGGCCACCAATTTTCACATAAGCTGTAGGAACCTGTTCGCCGGAGCGACGGAAGCTGGCCGGTAACTCAGGGACAGATGAAGACGAGGACGGGTTCAACATCATCAGAATTTCAAAAAAAACACAAAAATAGCAAAGGAAATCGAAATAAAAGGAGCAGTTTGTGAGAGTGTGAGAGTGTAATTGCAGAGGGTTTTTGGAGAAGTGTGAAAATGGTAAGAATATCAGGTATTTATCATTTTCATAAAGTGACGGCTGCCAAGGAGAGGTAAAAGTAAAAAAAATTAGAAGGAAATAACCCTAATTTACCTTCCAGCGGATTTTGGGGCCTAAACCTGATTTTCTTTCCTTTCTTAAAATAAAACCACTCCCCATTAAAGTAGGATACGTGATCACATCCACTTCAACCATCATCTCATTAAAAAAAATTAAAAAAAATTAAAATTGCACGACTCTACTACAAAAATCAACCGAAGTAGAGAGCTAGATTAATCGAACCATTAGCACAGTAGAATTAATCTTGTGCAATATGAATTATCACTCTCCAAATTAAGCTCGTTATTACCTGTCCAGCCATTCAAGTACAACTCCACTGAAACACTTAGTTAGCTAGATTCAAAACGTAATTAAGAGAATTCAAGATAGACAAAAACACAAGCAAAGGTACGCATAGCAAGACGACATCTTCCCAAAGTATGAATGTCCTATTGGATGCCTAAAATTCATGACCTAAAAAGGTTAAAATAATTCACATTACGGATTTAGTGACTCGATCAGTGTTGCTTTTTATTACTGATAACATTATAACCAACATTGCCTCAGGCGAAGTCAATTGAAGTTTACCCCTTAACCCAAGTTAATGACTACGTCAAAACCGCTCAAGAAGGTGAGATTTAAAGATTGGGTCAATTTGTATCCAGATTTTCTTCATCTTTTTAGAGATTTGAAGAGAAATAGCTTATTTTCAGCAATTGTTGTTAACACCTCTTGTTTTTTGACCTGGGAGAAAACCAGTTTCTGCGGGCAAGCTCCACAATCACCTAATTAAAGAGGTTTGTCCTTTTTCCCATCACTTTTATTGCAACACAAGACCTTATCGCACTTTCAGTCAAACTCAATGCATTTGGATTATGTATGAAAAGAAAGATAAGAATGCATGCAAAATTATACAGATGTTGTGATTGATGTTGATATGGTGTGTCACAACATCACAAACCAACAATGGCTTAGATACCGAGATCTCTTCTCAAACGAGAGAAGGACTCTAAATCTAATGCCTTTGTGAAGATGTCAGCAAGCTGATTGTCTGTCCATATATGCTCAAGGCTAACTATCTTCCTCTCAACCAAGTCTCGAATAAAGTGGTACCTTATGTCAATATGTTTGATTCGAGAATGCTGGACTGGACTTTTCGAGATATCAATGGCGCTAGAATTATCACAAAGCACAGTCAAAATACTACTATGCAGACCATAGTCTTCTATCATTTGGTTCATCCACAACCATTGTGTACATGCACTTCCAGCAGCAATATACTCGGCCTCAGCTGTAGAAAGAGAAATACAATTCTATTTTTTGCTATACCAAGAGATTAGATTATTACCCAAGAAAAAATAGCCCCCTGTAGTACTCTTTCTATCCACTACATCCCCAGCCCAGTCCGAATCAGTATAACCCACAATTCAGTACCAGTGTCTTTAGTATACCACACACCTAATTCAGTTGTACCAGCAATGTACCTTATGATTCTTTTAACGGCTTTTAAGTGCGACTCTTTTGGATTAGATTGGTATCTATCACACAAACACACACTATACATAATATCAGGCCTACTTGCTGTCAAATACAGCAGACTTCCTATCATGCTTCTGTACATGGTGTTATCAACACCTTTACCAACATCGTCTCTCGACAGTTTCACAGTTTTACCTAAAGGAGTCTTCTTATGCGTTTCACTTTCTAACCCAAATTTTTTAACCAAGTTCATAGCATATTTGGTCTGAGAAAGGAAAATACCATCATCAAGCTGCTTGATTTGTAAACCAAGAAAGTATGAGAGATTACCTTCCATGCTCATCTCAAATGTGTTAGACATTCGAGTGATAAACTCCTTTACCATCTGCTCGTTAGTGGATCCAAAAATAATATCATCTACATAAATTTGGATGATTAAGATGTGCTTATTAGATTTAAGGAGAAACAAAGTTTTGTCAACTTCCCCTCTTCTAAAGTTCAAATAGAGCAAATATTGAGTCAACCTTTCATACCAAGCTCCAGGAGCTTGTTTTAAGCCATATAAAGCCTTTTTCAGTTTTAAAACAAAGTTTGGTTTTTGGGAATCTACAAATCCTTTAGGTTGCTCAACATACACTTCTTCACTTAAGACTCCATTTAAAAACGCACTCTTTATGTCCATTTGATGTAATGATATCTTCATATGACAAGAAACATCAAGTAAAATTATTACCGACTCGATGCGAGCAACAGAGGTAAATGTCTCATCAAAGTCGATTCCTTCAATTTGTGTTTACCCTTGTGCGATCAGTTGAGCTTTGTTCCTCATAATGTTGCTTGCCTCATCCGTTTTATTCTTGAAGATCCACTTTGTTCCAGTCACGTGAGAGTTCTCTAGTCGAGGAACTAAGTCCCAAATATCGTTTTTGGCAAGTTGGTCCAGCTTCTCTTGCATTGCCTTTATCCAGAATTCATCCTTGAGCACATACTCCACGCGCTTGGGCTCTGTTTTAGAGAGATACAAAGACTCACGAATTTTAGAACAATTAGTAGATAGACAGACGTACCTGACCATTTCTTTAAAATTTAACTGACGCCTTCTTGTACTCCTTTCATCTAAGTCTCTGATGATTTGGCCCACGGGGTGGTTTCTCTGAATTCTAGATGGGATATCCCTCTCATGAAGATCAATGGGGTCAGCTGGATCTTCTTCTTCTGATTCAGAGTGTGATTCTGTGGCGGCTTGAGTTGATGTTGGTTCTGATGTTGTGTTCCCAGAACCAACATTGGTACCAACATCACTCGATTCCCTGGTTTCAGCACCTGCATCTCTGTTTTCAATACCTTCACTATCATCTAGAGGAAGCGTGACATTATCTTGAGGATTTTGATCATTTACCAGATCATTATCCTCGGTAGGTTTAACCCCACTTGTAAAATCATCGAACTTGACATTGACTGACTCAAACATGCTACGAGTTCTAAGATTGAACAACCTATATGCATGACTATTTTAGGAATAACCCATGAAGATGCATTTGTCACTTTTTGAGTCCAGTTTAGCTAGATGATTTCTATCATTGAGCACATTGCAAATACATCTAAAGACATGAAAATAGCTCAAGTTCGATTTTTTACCCAACAGCAACTCATAGGGTGTGGCACATGACCCTGGTCTAAAATATACCCTATTTATTATATGACATGCAGTATTCATAGCTTCAGCCCAAAAATGTTTTGCAATGTCATTAGAAATGACCATAGTTCTAGTCATCTCAGCCAGAGACCTATTTTTACGTTCAGACCTATTTTTACGTTCAGCTATGCCATTTTGTTGGGGAGTGATTGGTGAAGAAAACTCATGACTTATGCCTTCCGTAGAGCAGTATTTTGAAAAASATGCATTTTCAAACTCTTTTKCATGATCAMTTCTAATCCTACCAATGTTCACACCAAATCTCACACACAGCCTCTTTGCAAGTTTTTTAAATGCTTCAAAAGTTTCAGACTTTTCTTTTAAAAACTCTACCCAAGTATAACGAGAAAAATCATCTACGATTACTAAAATGTACCTCTTCCCACCAAGGCTCTCGACTTCGAGTGGTCCCATAAGGTCCATATGAAGGAGTTTGAAGCAAGATGATGTAGTGAGACTTTGCAATACTGGATGTGGCACCCTGACCTGCTTTCCTTTTTGACACGCCTCGAAAACATGGATGATCTTGGTGTTGAGTTTAGGAAGCCCATTCACAGCTTCTTCTTTGTCCAACCTTTCCATCATTTTGTAGTTGATATGTCCAAGTTTTTGATGCCACACCTCAGCATCACTTAATTGAGACAATTTGCAAAAGGCATCACTTTGGATTTGGTAGCAGTTATCTGAAGTCCTTTGACCAGTGAGGATACACGGTCCATTCTCCTCATAGACTTCACATTTCTCACGGTTGAATTTGACACTAAAACCGCTGTCGCAAAGTTGACTTATGCTTATCAATTTCGCAGTAAGTCCTTCTACCAGCAACACATTTTTCAGGGTTACAATACCGGGAACATGGAGAGTTCCTTGACCAACGATTTGTCCATTTGCGCCTCCACCATATTTTACTTTTCCACCTCGAAACCTGACAATGTTGAATAGTAATTCTTCTGATCCGTTCATATGTTTCGAGCATCCACTATCGAAGTACCAGGCTCCAGGAACATGGGATTTCAGTGAGGTATGGATCATATTGCACTTGATGTTATTTTCCTTGACCCACACTTGTTTGAACCTGGTGTTGGTATTGATGTTGGTAACATAGGAACTAACATGGGATTTAGCAGCCACCTTTGTTCTCTGAAAATGTCTTCTCTCACCAATAATCTTCCAGCAAAAAGGCCGCATATGACCTGGTTCGCCACAATGGTAGCACACGAACTGTCTCCTTCTTTTCTTGTGCCGTTTGGTCGATTTTTGTTCTTGGCTTGATGCTTATGTTGGCTGATTCAGTTTATAGCCAATTCCATGCTTTGAGGTTTCTGGGAAACTCATCTCTAAGATTTCGTCGAGCTTTGCCTTCCCTTTGTTCAGATTCATGATGGTTCCTTGAACCCTCTTCAGATCGGTTTTCACTTTTTCTAGCTCCGCATCCTTCTTGGTGAGCGACGATTCTAATCGGACAATTATGACAAGTTGATCACTCTTTTCCTTGGTTAGTTTGTCCACCTCTTTTATGAGATCCTTGGCCTTGAGTACCTATTTTCCCCAACTGACAAACAGGTGCTTATGCTCAATACTTAACTGCTTGTACTCTTCAAGATAATCGATAGTCTCTGCATGCA
Organism: Phtheirospermum japonicum; assembly: GCA_014905375.1. Lineage (NCBI taxonomy): Eukaryota > Viridiplantae > Streptophyta > Magnoliopsida > Lamiales > Orobanchaceae > Phtheirospermum > Phtheirospermum japonicum. The sequence continues at coordinate 1,861,566 of BMAC01000199.1, forward strand.
GGCACACGATGTTGGTTTCGAGGTTAACAACATGAACGTCGTCGTCCCACACAACATTAGTAAAAAGGAATGGAACAGGTTCAGGTGAGTCGGAATCGTTGACATCCTCAGTGAAGTCTGTGGAAACCATGCTCTTTTTCCTGAGGGTGTTAGCACATTCATTCTTGTAGTGTCCCCAACCCTTACATTCTTGACATTGAACTTCACTGAGCGGTTTCGGGGAGCTGGATGCATTGGGTATCGAAGGTGAGGATTGTGACCTAGCAAGAGTGCGTCCAGTGAATTTTGGTGTGGACACCTGCGGCTTGGTTTTTGAGCTTGATCTTCCAAAGTTGTTCTTCTTCTTAAGGAAATTATTAAAGCGTTGTGTCACATAGGATAATTCGTCTTCCTCAAAAGTAGTGGATTCCGTCTTTTTCAGAATCCCATTCATGTCAAATTCCTCATCATCTTCATCGTTGTCAAAGATAGCATCGGAGGAGAGAGCAGCATTCTTCTCTTTATAGTTGGAACTAAGGTTTTCCCATCTCATATTGCTCGAGAGAGCCAACTAAGGCATTAAACTCTATGTTATCAACATCTTTGGATTCTTCTATGGCAACCACCTTCATATTGAATTTTTTTGAGATGGGTCTCATTAGTTTTCCCACAAGAAGTGTGTTTGTTATTGATTCACTAAGCTCTCTGCACTCGTTTGTAATATCTGAGAGTCTCATGGCGTATTCAATGATTGACTCCTTTTCATCCATCCCCATTGCCTCGAAGGTGGAAGTCAGCATTCTCAATCTTGATCTCTTAACGCTTTCAGTCCCTTTACACACCCTTTGGAGTGCGTCCCATGCATCCTTTGCTGAGTCGCAATTCTTGATGACTCTGTAGTAGCTTGCGTCTACATACCCGCACAGGGTGTTGATGCATTTGAAATTCTAGTTTGCAGCAGCTACTTCGTCATCATTCTAATCTATCTCCTTCTTGTCGATGGTATCACCTTCACCATCAATGACACGTGGCTTTTCCCATGCCACGAGAACGGTTCTCCATGCACGTTCGTCGATACTCTTTAAGTGCCACCGCATCCTCTGTTTCCAGAGGGAGTAGTTATCCCCATTGAGGATCGGAGGCCTTGGGTTGCCTTGAGCATCCATAGCACCTAAACAAATAAGGATCAGTACTTAAAGTTTAAGTAACCCGCTCTAGATGCCAATTGTAAAATTTGAAGGTCTATGGTTTTGAAAATAAGTATCAGTTTGTGATGTTGCTTTCAATGTTAACCAACACTGAAACCAACATCAACCAGAGTTAAACTAAAAATATGCAGTGGAAATAAAACTTAAGAACACAGCAAATTAAATTCAGTTCACAAGTAAAAGTAATTGTGAACTTGGGTGTACAAACCCGAAAACTATATTACTTTCTTGTTCATGATCAATACAAAAATATGAAGTAATATATGAAAACTAAAGTATCAAAAAACATGATACTAAATACTTGTCGCCCTGATGAAAAGATCTTCTCCGTTGGTTACGCAACTTCGAAGAACTTCTTGATCTCGGATAGTGGCTCCAAGTAGTCGCTGGTGTTCTTTCTTGCTTGTGTGTCGTCTGCGTGCATCTTCAAAAACTTCGTGCGTCTCTTAATCCCGTGCGTAAAGATTGTGTACAAGCTTTAGTATTCTCTTGTCTTAAATAGACAATCCTAGAATCTTAAACTTAGTAAACAAGTAAAATAAATCCTAAACACAATCTAGGAAAATAAATAAATTCTTATACATAAATTAGGAAACATAATCTAGAGTTCCTAATTTATTTTGTGCCCAAGAAAGGCAAATAACAAAATAAGGATTTATTGCCAAGAATAAATTCTCAATAATTTCTATAAGCCAGTTTTCAACAGTTTTATAACACGTTTAATAGTTTATTTGCACATTTACATGTCCGATGATACATAGTTAGTAGTACAAGTATATAATGATACATGTTATATGTTTATTAGTCAACCATCCTCCAGCTAATTTACATCCATCAGATCTAAATACATTGAGTGATTGAGATTTGGACCTATGGAATCATTTAAGAATTGGACTCATTAGATCCAATTCTCTCTCTCTCTCTCTCTCTCTCTCTCTCTCTCTCTCTCTCTCTCTCTCTCTATATATATATATATATATATATATATATATATCACCCATATATATTAATGCAAAATCCTCCTAACCTATGTGTCTGCTTCATATGCTTCGTTTGGCAAATAAAAACTTTTGGTGCTTCGTTTGCTTATATGTCATTCGAGCCTAATATTTACCTAATTTAATAATTTCTTTTTAATGTACCTTACCTAATTTAATTCTTTTATTATATATTTTCTTATTCAATACTTTCCTTTGATTCTCCTAATATAAAAATATAAATAAGTCATATGTAATTAGTAGATAAGATCTAAATGAGTTATTTTAATTAAAAGACAAACTACATATGAAATAATTTTAATTACAAAAAAATATTATTATGCAAATAACTAAATAAGTTTTATTGATAATATAATTTAAAATAATTTTATTTTAGGAGTTTCAAATATATTATATAGGTAAATCATTAGTTATTTACAATAATTTAAGTATGCAACTAAATATCAGTAATGTATTCAATTTAAACCTAAAGTAATTACTAATAATTGATAAATATTTATTAGACACAATTACAATGCGACACAGGTTGAGAGTATGATATCTTTTGAATATCTTTAAATATGTAACTAATAATTATTAACGAGTTTATTCTAAACATTACTATATAAAATTATTTAATAATAATAATTAAGAAAATAGATATTAGAAACAGGTTTAGAATGTGACGTCTTTTGAATTTTTATAAGTATGTAACTAAATTACTAATGAGTTTAATTTAAACATAAAATACAAAATTATTTAATATTTATAATAATTAATAAATAGATTAGACATGTACAAGGCACAGGTTAAGAATACATTATTTTAATTTTCTATTTTAGATTTAAAATTCAGTAATTATCACAAATATTTTTTATATTTATGTTTTGATAAGTCTCGTGTAATACACGGGTGTTAAACAAGTATATATTAATGCAAATCCTCTTAATCTATGTGTCTGCTTCGTATGTTTCGCTTGGATAATAATAAAAGATTATGGTGCTTCAGTTGCTTATGTATCATTCGAGCTTAATATATACCTAATTTAATATTTTCATTTATTGTATCTTGCCTAATTGAATATTTTATTTTATTATATTAAACTTAACTTAATAATTTTATTTTATTATATTTTGTCTAATTCAATAATTTTCTTTTATACTCCTAATATAATAATATAAATAATTTATATATAATTGTAGAAAAAAATCTAAATTGATTATTTAATTAAAAGACAAATTACATATGAAGTAGTTTTAACTAGAAAAAACTTATTTATGAAAATAATTAAATAAATTATATTTATAATAAAAGTTGAAATAATTTATTCTTGAAATTTTAAATATTCTATATATGTAAATTATGATATATTTGCAATAATTGGAGTATGTAACTAAATATCAGGATGAATTCAATCTAAATATATATATATATATATATATATATATATATATATATATATATATATATATATATATATATATATATATATATATATATACATATATATATAATAATTATATTTATAGATAATTGCACAATGCGGGAAGGCTCGAGAGTATGAAACCTTTTGAAATTTTCAAAGTATGTAATTATAATTATTAATAAAATTAATCTAAACATAAAAATATAAAATGGGTTAATAATAGTTAATTAATATAGATTAAAGACGGGTTGGGAATGTGACATCTTTTGAATTTTTATAAGTATGTAAATATAATTATTAATGAATTTAATCTAAATATTAAAATATAATATTAGTTAATAATTATAATAATTAATAAATTGAACAGTGCACGGTTTGAAAACACATACTTTCAATTTTTTTTATTTAAATCTAAAACTTTGTAATCTTCACAAATATTTTTTATATTTAATTTTATATAAATCTCGTGTAATACACGGGTGTTAAACTAGTGTGTGTGTGTGTGTGTGTATATATATATATATAGGGTTGGGTTCAAATGAGAACCCGTCATTATATGTGAACCTAGGGACTCATCTTGACCATTAGATTGGATAATCTTGATGGTTGAGATCATGACATGTCAACATGGTAATAATGTAAAAAAATGCATTAATTAATTATAAAGGGTATTTTGGACATATATCAACGTTTACAAAGAGCACTACATTGTTCTTTAGAAAGCACAATAGATTAAGAAAAAAAACACTACAATTGTATACAAAAAGCATCGCAAATTTCGTCTATAAACTGCAAATTCAAAATTCTGAAATAAAACTCAAATCTTCAACAAACCATAACTTTTTCAATTTTTATTCGTTTTGAATGAAATATATATCAAATTAATCACATTATCAAGATCTACAATTTAAGATACATATTGCATGTTTTAAAACGTACAAAAAGATATATATAATTAAATTAAAAAAAAACTGGATAGTAAAAGCATCGCACATGACTTATTTTAGCATTACAGTACTGTATAAAAAGCACAATGAATCTGGACATATAATTACACTGTGCAATACTTGGAGTGCTTTTTCTAATATTGTTACAGTGCTTTTGAACTACACTAACACTGATTTTTGGCCCAACTCATAGTAAGCCCAATGCTTAACATTTCTCCAGCCCATGAATTCTTAAAAACTTGGCCCAACATTCAACCCTACCCATTGCAACATAGAATTCAGCCGCCGCCTGCAGCAAAAACGACGCTCGGCCACAACCTGCAGCAAAACTCCCCCATCGTATTCGCGTTCTGCTCGGGGCAAGGTGGCGCTCGGCCACACCTGGGTCACCGGCTCACGGCGAGTGAGAAGGGAGCGTGGAAAATCGGGGAGGGGAGGGGGAGGCGCCGGTGATTGCGCTGGACGCCACCTTCACCTGGTGTTCGCGTTTCGCTCAGGGCAAGGCGGCGCTCGGCCACACCTGGGTCACCGGCTCACGGCGAGTGAGAAGGGAGCGGGGGAAATCAGGGAGGGGGGATGGGGAGGCGCCGGTGATTGCGCTAGCCGCCATCTTCAACCGGTGTTCGTGTTCTACCATCAGATTCCCCCAGGCGGCGCTCGGCCGCAACCTGTGTCACCGGTTCATCCAGATCGGCCATGTGAGAGGGGAGCGGCGGGAATCGGGGGTGGGGGATGCTGAGGGTTGACTTTGGAGATGCTGATGGGGAATCGGGGATGGGGGAGGCGGCCGTGTGTTCAAGGTTTCTGAGGTTTGGTGGAAAATACGGGAATTGATTTGGCATATAATATGATTAAGAGCATTTGTAAAATTACATAAAACCCCTTGTCCTTCCATATATATAATTTAATGAATTTAAGAAATAGAAAAAATCTGGTCCACACATATTATTAGATCTAAGGTCAAGATTGGTCCCTAGGTTCACATATATGGGCAGTGTTCTTATTTGAACCCAATCATATATATATATATATGTGTGTGTGTGTGTGTGTGTATATATATAGGGTTGGGTTCAAATGAGAACCCGTCATTATATATGAACCTAGGGACTCATCTTGACCATTAGATTGAATAATCTTGATGGTTGAAATCATGACATGTCAGCATGGTAATAATGTAAAAATATGTATTAATTAATTAAAAATAGTATTTTGGACATATATCAACGTTTACAAAGAGCACTAAATTGTTCTTTGGAAAACACAATAGATTAAGAAAAAAAACACTACAATTGTATACAAAAAGCATGCAAATTCGTCTATAAACTGCAAATTCAAAAATTTGAAATGAAACTCAAATCTTCAACAAACCATAACTTTTTCAAATTTTATTCGTTTTGAATGAAATATATATCAAATTAATCACATTCTCAAGATCTACAATTTAAGATACATATTGCATGTTTTAAAACGTAAAAAATATATATATATAATTAAATTAAAAAAAACTGGACTGATTTTAGCACTACAGTACTGTGTAAAAAGCACAATGAACCTGGACATATAATTGCACTGTGCAATATTAGATCTAAGGCCAGGATTAGTCCCTAGGTTCACATATAATGACGGGGTTCTCATTTGAACCCAATCCTATATATATATATATACTAGTGTAACACCCGTGCATTTCACGGGATTTGTAAAAATAAATACGAATTATACATTCTCGAAAATATATTTAAATGTTATTCCTTTAAAATTCATTTGTTGTGTTTATGAAAAGATAACATATTTCCCACCCGGTCATATCCTACTAATTACARATTTATGACTTTTATTTTAAATGTTGCAGCARTTRTTTATAAACTACATTTCTCGTCTGGTTCACARTCAGWCCYTTTTCYTCGCAGCATAGAATCTCCAATCCTTTTCTATTCTTGACTCTCGAGATGGCCACATAAAGTTGACCATGACTGAATACCGACTTTGGCAGATACAACCCCACATATGAGAGCGTTTGTCCCTGACTCTTATTTATAGTCATGGAAAAGGAAACAATAATCGGAAATTGTCTCCTTTGAAACTTAAACGGCAATCTGCTATCAGAAGGGCTCAATACCATACGCGGAATAAAAACTTTTGTCCCAATATTGTTACCCGATAGAATCTTCGCTTCGATAATTCTGTCGCCAAACTGTGTGACAACCAACCGCGTGCCATTGCATAATCCTGAGGCTTGATCCATATTCCGTATCAGCATCACTGGTACTCCCACCTTCAACCTCAATATGTGGTTCGGTATTCCTGAACACTTGATCGTATTCAAGAAATCGGTCAAGTAAACCTCATTCTGATTTTCTGAATCCGCAAAAGTCTTGCATATGCTGTCAGAACTAAGATATTCCTTTTCCTCTCCTGGAATCATAGACATCACATAATCATTGACCTCCTCCACAATACTATTGGTCGGTGCCAGTATCGCTCTCTCTTCCAAAAATGCAGGGACCGAAAAATTGTCTAACAARGAAGGATAAGTGCTRTGAACAATGGCTGCCACATGGTCAKCTTCGGAATAATGGATAAGTAAATCTTCAYGAATATRAATTAAAGTTTCCCCATCAACTTCTAKGCRGATCTCTCCATCTCCAATTTTGAGTATCCATTCCGAGAAATCTTTAATCTTCTGGGAAGTGAAGCTCGTCATTGATTTCCCGACACTCAATCTCATATTCCTTGTCAACCGTAGGACTTTGCAATGACCCCATAGCCTCGAAGAACTTATACTCGAGTAAACGACATCCTCCCTACTTCCTTTTGGTATAACCGGAAGAATCTGACGAAAATGTCCTCCTAGAACAATAACTTTCCCCGCAAACGGTAGGGACTTTCGCGGCTCGCTCGTGATATGCTTGAAGCTTCTATCCAGTGCTTCCAAACAGAATCTATTCATCATTGTCGCTTCGTCTCAAATTATCAGTCTTGTCCTGTGTATGAGAGCCGCTAAGTCTGTATCCGGTGTAAGTCCGCACATGGATTGTTCTGATATATTTATTGGTATTCCAAACCTAGAATGAGTAGTTCGTCCCGACGGCAATAGAGGTGCCGCAACTCCACTCGAGGCAACATTAAGAACAATCTCTCCCTTGCATCGTAATGCAGCAGATAGAGTTCTCCATACGAATGTCTTTCCCGTTCCTCCAAATCCATAAACAAAAAAGACGCCACCTTTTCCACTTGTCGCCGCACATTTTCATCAGTTACCTTCCGAGAACATTTGTTGCAAGACATATAAAACCAATTGTAATTGGTTTGTATGCTCAGAGTTCTACCGAGTACAATGCAAGAACACACCTACACAAAGATTTTGTAAAAATTTTATTTGTTATTCATATATTTCAAATTATGTTTAAAATCTAAATGGGAAAAAAGGTTTACTTATATAAGAAACACTTCTAATATTTATAATTACCTCTGTAATTGAGTCCAAATCAGCAATACTCTTGTATTCCAGCGAGCAAAAATCGTCAAACGTTGTTTCAGAATGATTCGATGTAGAATTTCTCGACGTACGATAAGGTGAAGTTTCGATGGATTTTTCACTGTTGAGATATGATTTAAAAATTAGACACAAAGTCTGTTCTAAATATATATAAAAATTATCATGAAACTCTTTGTAAAATCAGTCATATTTATTTTGAATAGTTTGATAATAATTAATTTCTTTTTCTTGAACTCAAATACTTCGTAAAAAACAGTCATATTTATTTTGAATAATTTGATAGTAATTATGTTCTTTTTATTGAACTTATAATCTAATTTTAACTCAAAGTCAGTTTTAAATGTAAATAAGAATTATCATGAATTACTTTGTAAAAAATAAAGTCAAATTTATTTTGAATATTTTGATAATAATTATGTTCTTTTTCTTGTATTCATAAGAACTCACATTGATCATTCCAAAAGCATATTAAAAGTAGATTTATATTCGGAGAATATTACCTCTTCCTAAATTCTGCAATCTCAGGAATATCTTCATTAATCAACAATCTGCTAGCATACATTGAGTTCTGCACATATTTTTCACCTTCAACAAATTCATAGTGTTAATATAATATCAAGTGAGGACTGAATTATTGTTTAAAACAAAATAGTTCTTCGAAATATAAAGAAAAATATAATATATAGATATATAGTTTGGTTAGTGTACTCACCTTGATAACTCCTAACCATTGCATACTGTAAAATGATAACTGTTGTCTCTAGGTTTTCGAGTTTATGATATTGATCCATTTGATCTGCAAATTTGTTCCACAGTGTACAATCCATCTTCTCACCACTTAAAATACAAAAGTATATAGATAAGAGTTAGAATATAGCATACAAAAATAACCAATATGTTCAAAAACCCATTTCGTAAGTATTGATTACCTCGAATCTCGAAGGTGAAAGTGTCATTCTTTTGGTTTTGTGGCCATATCTCTCGCCATAAACAATCTCATCTACTGACACCACTTCTGCAATTATATCTATGCAAAGGAGTACCATTTGTAATTATAAAAAGTCTGTTTTTATTTATTTAAGATAATGATATAATAATTAAACAAATATAAGATTTCTTACCAAATAAGAGCTTCTCGTAGCATGTCTCCGTTTTGATTGCAGCAAAACCCACAAAGTTGAATCCATACAGAGGTATATCTAATGGTACTGATGGTCTCAATCCAGTAAATTTGTGAAACTGGAGTTGTATGTATGTCTTGTAGCGATGAAATCTTCATTGTTTTGTTGTACTTCAACGTTTGTAAGGTTGTAAAAGCCTCCTTCTTTAATATTTTTTTCGTATTTCGAAAACTGGTACTTTTTAATGGATGCTTGAATTTTTTCACCCTGAATTTATTATATTAATAAATTAACATATAAATCAATAATTATTAAGAAAGTCCTTTTCTTTTGTAATATATAAGTTATAAATAAAAATCAATATCACTCCTTACAAATGAGACAGATAACTAATCTAAAAAAAATGAGACAGAGAACTAACCTAAAAGAAATTATTTCTGAGAATTTATTACATAAGACATAACTAAAAATAATGGAGCATACAAAAGAAAAAAATTATAAAACTGCAACTGATATATAGATTAATAAATTAGCATCTAAATCAATATTTATTAAGAAACTATATTTCTTATGAAATATATATAAAGTCGTAATTAAAAATCAATATCACTTCTTACAAAAAAGACAGACAACCGAATAATAAAAAGAAGCAGACAAATAACATTATAAAAAAAATAAGTTGCAGATTTGAGAAATCAAGATATATATTAAGAAACTATATTTCTTAAGAAATATATATAAGACATATGTATTTAATAATAATTAATTTATATAGATTAGAGACGGGTTGAAAATGTGATATCTTTTTTGAAATTTTATAAGTATGTAAATATAATTATTAACGAATTTAATTTAAATATTAAAATATAATATTAATCAATAATTATAATAATTATTAGGGGCAATTGCCAAATACTACATAAGAAAAATTATTTTTGTCAAATAATATGACTAATTATACAAAATGTCAAATCGTCCAACCACAAATATACAATTACAAGGATACCCCTAATAATAATAATATCAATAAACAATACACCACCACCTCCCGCCGTCCACCCCCACCGCCGCCGACCGCCATCGGAAAATTTTTCCGGCGATTGTTTTTTTTTTGCCCAGGAAATATAAAGTTAGAAATCTCACTATAAAGTAAGAAATTATCTTACTTTTTCATACATAAAGTATGAAATTTTCATTATAAAGTAAGATTTTTTCTTTTTTTTTTGAACATAAATTAAAAATCTTTATTTTAGAAAATAAAGTAAGAAGTTTCACTATAAAATAAGAACTTTTCCTACTTTTTCGAATATAAAATAACAAACTTTCTTACTTTAAAGGATATAAAGTAAGAAACTTTATTAATTTTTTGAACATAAAGTATGAGATTTCACTATAAAATAATAATATATAATTTGTATTAAATAAGAAAATACATAATAATAATTTGCTATTAAGCAAGAATTTTTTTTCTCTATTTTTTTTGGCAAAACAAAAGTGTGTAATAAGTAAAAAAAAAAAAGTAATAAGTAAGAAATACATAACAACATTTGCACATCAAACCAAGAAACTTTTGCAGTCAAATAAAATACTTTTTGTCATCAAGTATGAATTTTTGGACATTAAATAAAAAATCTGTTACATATAGTAAGAAGACATATAGTAAGAATTATTTTTTGGACATTAAGTAAAAAACGTTTGGACATATAGTAAGAAATGTTTGCACATATAGTAAGAATTACATACATATAGTAAAAAGTCCAGACATATAGTAAGAAAAATATTTGGGTTGAAAAAAAGCTAACTGCACTGACTCCATGGACATGTAGTAAGAAATTCGGAAGACATACAGTAAGAAATTTTGGGCAGAAAAAAAAAATGCCGAAAATAAATTCCGGCAGCCGAAAAATATTTTCAGATGATCAAGAAAAAAAATGTGACCGAAAAAAAATCCCGACGGCCGAAAAATTTTTCGGTCGGCCGACGGGTAACTTTATATTTGCTGGACAAAAAAAAAATCTCGCCGGAAAATTTTCCGGCGGTGGTTGGCGGGAGGTGGTGGGGTATTATTATTATTATTATTATTATTACTATTATTATTATTATTACTATTATTATTATTATTATTATTATTATTATTAGCTATTTTAATAGTAAGGGTATTGTTGTATATTCATATCACATTTTTGGACTATTTGGCAAAAAGTAGGTACTATTTGACTTAAAATTGGATGAAGGACTAATTGACAAATGGACCTCCACCTGTGGTACTATTTGACAATTTTCCCTAATTAATAAACTGAATAGGGCATGTAATCCACCTATTTGTTAATACTGCTAACGCCCTAACCTAGGTGTCACTAAACCGTAGGTACGGATAACATGTGTCATCCTATAGTAGGTTCGATTTATTAGTTGGCAGCTTCTAATGGTTCGTATTAATTTTTACCATATATGAATTGTTTTGCTCGGTATAAATAACAGTTTTTTTCCTTTATACTCTATTTTTAACGAAAGCAATACTACCGAAAGCATCACAACCGAAAGCAACATCCGCTACCTTTTTTCATTCTACTCATATCATATCATTCCTACTGTATTTTTTCTTCTCAAACAAAATCCAAAGCAGCTTCTTAAAGTAAAAAATATTTTTGATCTACTCATATCATATCATTCCATTCGTTTTTTTTTCTTCTCAAACAAAATCCAAATTTCGGTAGAATCGAGTTCAGATCTGTGAGAATTCAAGATCTGTGAGTAACATATTTTTCAGATCTCATTCTACATTTAAAAACCAAGTTCAGAGATCTGAAATATTAGAAGTATGTTCAATATTAAAATTTTGCTTAATATTCTTTAATCCATATATTTTCTGTTCACATCAATAGGTTTTTTGAATATGTGAGACATCTACAAAGTTTTGTAATAATTTTGTGGATTATATTATCAATTTTCGGTTTGGAATTAATTTTTTTTGATTTTTTGATTAAATTTTCCTGTATTTTCTTTTTAAATGAAACAACATATAATCCGCAGATCCTTGGTATCTCAAAAATCTGCGTAATATTCTTTAATCATGTTAGTGTATTGATCATTAAATTTCTGTGTTATGATTTTTATTTTTTGCCATATTATGTTTACTGAAGAAATCGATGTGGATACATTTTTTTTATTTTTAGTTCATAGTTACTGGATTTGAAAGTGTTGGTGTATTGATGCTTTAATTATATTTTTTTTGTATTGATCCAGCAGATCCTTGGTATCTAAAAGTATTTTTTTTGGGTTGATTAAATTTTTTGTGTTCTGATTTTTTATTTTTTTTTTGGCAGATTATGTTTACTCAAGAAATCACGGAATTCGTGTAATTGTTTTTTTGGCAGATTATTTTTAACGATTTTTAGTTCATTGTAATATTTATTTAATAGTTATTATAATTAATGTATTGAATCACATAAAAATTATAATTAAGTCCTCAATCACTTGATTTTTTATTTTTTGGATATGGCCATTACAAGGAATACGGAGTAATCGATTTTAATACGCATTTTGTTATATTTTGTTATTTTTAGTTCATATTTACTGTAATTAACTTTAATGAATCAAGATATTTTCATAATACGGAGTGTGATAATCAACGGTAGTATATTTGTACAACATTCCCATTTTTCCAAGGTTAAGACTCCATGATTACGAATAATCATGAAAATGGTAATATGATAATATCCGCAATTAAGAATAATATTGGTGGAATAATTTAAGAGTGTGATAGTCAACAGTAATATATATTGGTGGAATATTTAATAATAAAATAGATAGACATGAATGGTAAGATGATAATATCCGTTTATCAAAATATTTTTGTCAATAACTGATATCTAAATATTTAGATGTCAAACTTTGTCAAAAGATTTGAAAAAACACATGATATGTAGACATCACGTAACAATTATAATTAAGTTCCCAATCACTTCATTTTTTATTTTTTATTCAAAATTAGTAATTTAAATAAATTACGATATATATAATTATATATGATTCTTATATGATAATATCCCAAAATATGTTATCCTTGATTTTAGTCATGACAATCAATTATGATGAGTAATAGATATAATTGATTATTACTAAAAATATATTTATTAGTATATTTGGTATGTTTGGTTATTATATATTCGTAGAAGACAAAATCTTTAAAATAATCGATTTAAAAATATTATATATATCTACTATAATTTATATTAGTTTGACTTATTGTATTAACTATTTAAATAAGCTAAAAATCTTTGAAGGTATATTAGTTCCCAATCTTTGAAGGTATATTAATTTAAATAAGCTAAAGAATATTAAATTTATTGTTTGATACCAAGGTAAATCTTTTTTAGATTTATTAAAAAGATGTTCCTTATTTTGTACGTAATATTATCTTATACGATAATATCCATTATATCCATAATTAATATACCTTCAAAGATTTTTAGCTTATTTAAATAGTTAATACAATAAGTCAAACTAGTCTAAATTATAGTAGATATATAGAATGTTTTTAAATCGATTATTTTAAAGATTTTGTCTTCTACGAATATATAATAACCAAACATACCAAATATACTAATAAATATATTTTTAGTAATAATCAATTATATCTATTACTCATCATAATTGATTGTCATGACTAAAATCAAGGATAACATATTTTGGGTTTATTATACACATAATGACTGCCAAATAAAAGCATCTATTTTTGTACAAAATAATAAAAATATTAATCGGAGGTATTTCCAAAATTTATAATGATGTTAGGCAATCTCTTAATTTTTTATCCATTACATAAGTTTTCCAAAAAAAAAAAAATCACGATTATCCCGTATATAAGACAAAAAAAAAAAAAAATTAGTTTGATGTGGATATTTTGCAAGATCTTTTGTAATTCTCGGAGTCATCTGTAAATATTTTATTTTTTGTATTTGTAGATTTTTACCGGGTGGTGGTGAAAGGTCTTGGAAATTTGGCCTTAATGTTTAATTGTTATTTTCAGTTTTTTCAGTCACTGATTGGCATTTTTGGAAAAAATGGGAAAATTGACGGTGAAAGGGCTTTCAGTCTTACAGAGCAGAGAGCACTAGCGAGAAAATAGTGGGATGGGACCTACCGTTTTATTTTAGTTTTCCAATTCTTAATATTTTTATTATTTTTCTTACTTTGTTTTTGTATTAAAATAATTTTTTTCTCTGGAAATTTAGTATGTCCGGGTTTGGTTGAGTTTGGTTCGTCGGACGGCGATTTAGTTTTGGACGGCGGTGGTGGTGGTTTGGCTCGGACGGCGATTTGGATTGTCGGTGGTGGTTTCGGATGGCTGCGATGGCGTAACTCGGCGGCGATGTTGGCCGATTTTTTTTTATTGAAAAAAAGCAGTGTTTAGTATAGTTGAAAAGCACCGTAACAATATAAGAAAAAGCACTCCAAATATTGCATAGTGCAATTATGTCCATATTCATTGTGCTTTTTATACAGTATTGTAGTGCTAAAATCAGTCATGTACGATGTTTTTACTATCTAGTTTTTAATTTAATTATATATATGTGTTTTTACGTCTTAAAACATGCAATATGTAACCGGGTGGTGGTGAAAGGTCTTGGAAATTTGGCCTTAATGTTTAATTGTTATTTTCAGTTTTTTCAGTCACTGATTGGCATTTTTGGAAAAAATGGGAAAATTGACGGTGAAAGGGCTTTCAGTCTTACAGAGCAGAGAGCACTAGCGAGAAAATAGTGGGATGGGACCTACCGTTTTATTTTAGTTTTCCAATTCTTAATATTTTTATTATTTTTCTTACTTTGTTTTTGTATTAAAATAATTTTTTTCTCTGGAAATTTAGTATGTCCGGGTTTGGTTGAGTTTGGTTCGTCGGACGGCGATTTAGTTTTGGACGGCGGTGGTGGTGGTTTGGCTCGGACGGCGATTTGGATTGTCGGTGGTGGTTTCGGATGGCTGCGATGGCGTAACTCGGCGGCGATGTTGGCCGATTTTTTTTTATTGAAAAAAAGCAGTGTTTAGTATAGTTGAAAAGCACCGTAACAATATAAGAAAAAGCACTCCAAATATTGCATAGTGCAATTATGTCCATATTCATTGTGCTTTTTATACAGTATTGTAGTGCTAAAATCAGTCATGTACGATGTTTTTACTATCTAGTTTTTAATTTAATTATATATATGTGTTTTTACGTCTTAAAACATGCAATATGTA
>BMAC01000199.1:1921144-1948399 GCA_014905375.1 Phtheirospermum japonicum
TATATATATATATATATATATATATATATATATATATATATATATATATATATATATATATATATATATATGATATGGATAACGTGGAAACCAATTTTTAGATTAGAAACGTAAAACTTTGTTATATTAAATTACTAGTTTAACACGTGTATTATACGGGATTTATAAAAAATTAAATATAAAAATATATTTGTAAAAATTATAAAATTTTAAATTTAAAATTAAAAAAATTGAAAGGATGTGTTTTCAACTCTTGCCCTATTCAATTTATTAATTATTATAATCCTTAATTAATATTATATTTTAATATTTAAATTAATTTCGTTATTAATTATATTTACATACTTATAAAAATTTAAAAATATCACATTTTCACCGTCTCTAATCTATATTAATTAATTATTATTAACTCATTTTATATTTTTATATTTAAATTAGTTTTGATAATAATTATAGTTACATACTTTGAAATTTTTAAAAGATATCATACTCTCAAACCTTCTCGCACTGTGCCATTGTCTATAAATATTAATTAATTATTATTATATAATTTTATTTTATTTTACATTTATATTGAACTCATTACCAATATTTAGTTACATATTCCCAATTATTGCAAATATAGCATAATGTACCTGTAAAAAATATTTAAAATTTTAAAAATAAATTATTTGAACTTTTATTATAAATAAATTTATTTAATTATTTTTATAAATAAGTTTTTTTTGTAATTATAATTATTTCATATGTAGTTTGTCTTTTAATTAAAATAATTAATTTAGATTTTTTTACTAATTATATATGACTTATTTATATTTTTATATTAGGAGTATAAAAGAAAATTATGAAATTAGAAAAAATATAATAAAAGAATTATATTAAGTTAGGCTAAATATAATAAAAAAATATTAAATTAGACAAGATAGAATAAAAAAAAAATTAAATTAGGTATATATTAGACTCGAATGACACGTGAGCAAACGAAGCACCAAAATCTTTCATTATCCAAGCGAAGCATACGAAAAAAAACACATAAATTAGGAGGATTTTGCATTAATATATGCTTGTTTAACACTCGTGTATTACACGAGACTTTTCAAAAGATAAATATAAAAATATTTGTGATAATTACTGAATTTTAAATCTAAATTTAAAATTAAAATAATATATTCTCAACCCGTGTCTTGTACATGTCTAATGTATTTATTAATTATTATAAATATTAAATAATTTTGTATTTGATGTTTAAATTAAATTCATTAATAATCTTAGTTACATACTTACAAAAATTCAAAAGGTGTCACATTCTAAATCCATGTCTAATATCTATTTTTATCAATTATTATTATTAAATTATTTTCTATATTAATATTTAGAATAAATTCGTTAATAATTATTAGTTACATACTTTGAGATATTCAAAAGACGTCATACTCTCAACTCGTGTCGCATTGTACTAGTGTCTAATCAATGTTTATTAATAATTAGTATATAATTTAATATTTTTATGTTTAGATTGAATACATTACTAATATTTAATTACATACTTAGATTATTTTAAATAACTCATATTTTACCTATATAGAATATTTGTAACTCCTAAAATAAAGTTATTTTAAATTTTATTATCAGTAAAACTTATTTAATTATTTTCATAATAATTTTTTTTGTAATTAAAATTATTTCATATATAGTTTGTCTTTTAATTAAAATAACTAATTTATCTTATATACTAATTATATATGACTTATTTATATTTTTATATTAGAAGAATCAAAGGAAAGTATTGAATAAGGAAAGATGTAATGAAATAATTAAATTAGGTAAAATACAATAAAAAGAAAAGTATTAAATTAGATAAATATTAGGCTCGGATGACACATAAGCGAACGAAGCACCAAAATTTTTTATTTGCATAACGAAGCATACGAATCAGACACATGGGTTAGGAGAATTTTGTATTAATATATAGGGGTGATATGATACTAATTTTAATAATGTAAAATATTGTTTATATATATTTAAAATAATTTATATTGTTATTTTTTTGTTCACTTGAATTTTACTATTTTCCTTAACAAACTCCTATGTCTCGGTAAGGAATTGTATATATATATATATATATATATATATATATATATATATATATATATATATATATATATATATATATATATATATATATATATATATATATATATATATATATATATATATATATATATTTAAAGAACCTTTAAATAGGACGTGAAGAAGTAATTTTTCCTAAGCTTAGCATAGAACCCAACTCCCGTTTTGCATCTACTCCAGCAGCATTTTTGCTCCTCCGCAATCCAGTGATGGCAATGAAGGAGACAAGACCTCCGACGAATATATAACAAGTAATGAAAACATTCTACACAAAGTTCATTGCTATCATTTAAATCTTTCATATGATGAAATCTAATATATACTACTGAATTAGGATTTTATATTTCTTGGAAAAATCTAAATTCACATGAGTAAGTTACTGATAGGGCAGCATATATACCAAATCTGGTTTGGGGTAGCTCTGACTAAGAATAATTAGATAAGAAAGGGTTAGAACAGCTCTGTCTCTATGGACTGGGTAAAAGACCTTGTCGAGTCCCTTGAAAAATAGAGCTCTTCCTCAACATTAGCAAAAGCTGACCTGTTGAACAGCGGGGACAAAAGGAAAAAAGAGCCGAGGCATTATGAGATGGGGGAAGGAAATAAGGAAGGTATGGAACGGGGGAGACCTGTTTACTAGATTCCTAGCGAAGAGACAAGTGTGACCACTTGTCAGAATTTGTTGCGTAACGGCCCTTGATTCGTGGCATATGTTCCTGGGATCCCGACTGGGGTCTCCATTAGGAGAAACTGTAAGTATCTTAGCCCCAAGGCTGAGAGAGGTACGTCATTCCTTGGAGCATTCTTGCTTTCTTTCTGTAAAACACCTCAACGCTTACTAACTTAAGTATCGGAGAGGTTTCCACCGGAAAACCACCGGTGGTCCTTTCTAACCTTTGTTTGTGGTGTAGGTTTGAGAAGCTCTTGGGCTTTCAAGTATTATTCAGGTGGCTCACTTTTCGGGTTGAAACAATTGGCGCCATCTGTGGGAAATTAGGGCTAAGACGTGAGATTTTCTGCTTATTTCATGGCTTCAGACGGTTTACGACAGAACTTGGTGGGTGAGCTCGGTGGAACCCCTAGTTCCGCCGCGCCATGGGGGATACCTAGGTCGACAGATACGTCGGCGATGGGGCCAGGAGAGACAGCGCCGCCGGCAGGGACTGCGCCAGGCACTACGCCGTCCCCGCTCAGTAGATCTGCGCCAGCCACGGGTGGTTCATTTAATGAATCCTTCCTTTTGCAGCTCTCGGAGCTAATCGGCAGAGCCGTGGAGACGGCAGTAGAAAATAAATTCGCGGAGATGGCGACGCCTCCATCTAACACACCACCAGCACGGACTGTCCCGGCGGCGGGAACAGAACCATTGCGAGGACAACACGCGGATCGGGCTCCCTTACATGATGGGGAAGAGCACTTCTCCACCTCCGACAGCGAGACTTCAAGCCAGACTAATCCGGGTCTGGCTGAACAGATGCAGAGTCTGCAAAAAGAGGTAAGGGAGTTTAAGAGAAAAATGTCGACGGGTAGTGTGACTCCGGCAAGAAGGGGTACGCCGTTTACTGAGGAAGTTATGCGAGATGATGTGCCAGCTTCATATCGCTCCCTAGGCTTCGAGTACAATAGAACCACGGACCCGTGGGACCACCTCAGTCGCTCTGAGATCGCGGCAGCCCTACATAAATTTTCGGACGCTGTCATGTGTCGGGTCTTCCCGATGACTTTTACTAAATCAGCACAACTCTGGTTTAGTCAGCTGCCACCGAGGTCCATCGGCAATTTTGACGAGTTCAGCTCAGCCTTTTTACACCAGTTCACGAGCTGTAGAAAATATCAGAAAATGCCGCTTGAACTTTTCAGTTTGAAGAAGAAGGAGAATGAGAGCCTCCGCGCTTATATCAACAGGTTTACAACCGCTAAGTTAGAGGTGCCCTCTGCGTCTGAAGAACTGTTGGTGAATGCTCTAGCGCAAGGCTTGAGACGAGGGGATTTCTTTCAGTCGCTGGTAGTGAAACCAGCTCTGAAATTTGGGGAGCTCTTGGAGAGAGCGGAAAAGTATATCCATCTTGAAGAAGCTTTGAAGATTAAGGATGAGGGAGAAAGGAAGAGAGAGAGGCATGATCGCGAGGACAGGGGAACTGTAAAAAAGCTTAGGCCAGACCTGTCTGGAGGGAGGCCTCGATTTGATAAATACACTCCTTTAGCAACCCCATAGGGAGAAATCTTGCAGGCAATCGAGAAGCATCCAGACCTGAAGTGGCCAAAGACTTACTCGCAGAGGCCCAGGAAGGAAAAATCAGATCGTTTCTGTCGCTTCCACAACGAGTATGGGCACGACACTGAACAGTGTAGCCATCTAAAGGATGACTTAGAGAGGTTAATTCAGGCTGGGCACCTAAAGGAGTATGTTCGGATAAGGAGAGAGGAAGCCAGGTCTGGTAAAAAGAATTATGATCGGTCCCTGACGAATAGGAGCAGCCAAGATAGGGTGCGTACTGAGGTGAGAAGATCTGATCAGACCCAGGTCATCCATGGAGAAATCCAGATGATTACCGAAGGAGAATTTGAGGAGCACTCCAAGCGGACACAACACAATTATGTCAGAGCCGCAAGAGACCTAGTTCGAAAATCACGTGACGTGGGACAAATGATTTCTACCCCTAACATCTGTTTTGGTTCAGAAGACGGCGATGGTATTCTAGCCCCTCACATGGATGCTCTGGTTATAACTGCAACTATTGCTAATTATAATGTCCGTAGAATTTTCGTGGATACTGGGAGTTCTGCCGACATTTTGTTTTGTGACTGCTTCAGGCAGTTAAAAATAAACGTTGAGCTGGAAGAGGTCACCACCTCCCTAGTTGTGTTCGCGGGGGGAGCCCTGAAGCCCTTGGGAGCGGTGAGGCTCCTCGTGACATTGGGAGAAGAGCCGTATAGGGTGACAAGAACGGTGCGTTTCTTGGTGGTGGATGCACCTTCTTCTTATAATGTCATGTTGGGACGACCATCCTTGAGCCAGTTCCAGGCTGTTATATCCGTCTTTCATATGAAGATGAAGTTTCCAATGGAAGACGGAACGGGAGAGGTCAGGGGTGACCAGTATGCCTCATGACAGACTTACGTAGAATGCATCAGGAGGAATGAGGAGGAAGAAGGACAGAGCAAAAGGGCTAGAGTAGAGCTGCCAAAGACAGACCTGGCCAATGGAGAGGAAGGGTTGATGATGGTCGAAGTAGTCCCAGGGGATGAGAGTCGGGTCCTTCGAGTAGGGACAACCCTCAGTCCGGAAACTTTGACAGATCTAGTTGCACTATTGAGGAGTAGCGCGGATGTGTTTGCTTGGTCTCCAGAAGATCTGGTAGGGATCGACCCAGAAGTGGCAGAGCATCACCTCAACATCAGCTTGGATGCCAAGCCAGTAAAGCAAAAGAAACGCAATTTCGGGCCTGAGAAGGAGGCTGCCATAGAGGCCGAGGTGGAAAAACTACTAAAGGCTAAGCACATCCAGGAAATACAATTCCCTGAATGGCTTTCTAATGCTGTCTTGGTTCCCAAGACTCAGGAGGACTGGCGCATGTGTATCGACTTCAGAGATCTCAATCGTGCTTGCCCTAAAGACCATTACCCTTTACCTAGAATCGACCAGCTCGTCGACTCTACCGCTGGATGTGAGCTCTTAAGTATGATGGATGCATCCCAAGGATATCACCAGATTAGATTAGCTAGAGACGATTGGAAGCGGGTCAGCTTTATTACCCCAAAGGGGACGTATTGCTATGTTGTGATGCCTTTTGGTTTGAAAAATGCAGGAGCCACCTATCAACGTTTGGTTGATAAGATGTTTAAGAATTAACTTGGGCGGAACATGGAAGTTTACGTGGACGATATGCTGGTTAAAAGCGTGAAAGCAACGTCGCATGTGGAAGACCTGCGGGAGACCTTTGATACTCTGCGACGATATAGGATGAAGCTTAATCCCAGGAAATGCGCATTCGGAGTTAGAGCTGGCAAGTTCCTGGGATACATGGTCACGGAGAAGGGTATTGAGGCAAATCCCGAGAAGATCAGAGCAATTATGGATATGCGGGCACCTAGGAATGTGAAAGAAATGCAATGCTTAACAGGGCGTATTAACGCGTTAAGTAGATTTGTGTCTAGGTCTTCAGAAAGGAGCTTACCATTCTTTCAAGCTTTAAGGAAGAAAGCAAGATTTCAGTGGAACGATGAGTGTGAGGAAGCATTCAAAGCATTGAAGGAGCATTTGGCTAGCATGACCTTGCTAACAAAGCCTGTCCTAGGAGAACCCCTCATTTTATACTTGTCAGTAGGGTAACAGGCAGTTAGTTCTGTCTTACTTCGAGAAGAGGGGAAGATCCAGAAACCAGTCTATTACTGGAGCAAGGTCTTACATGATGCCGAAGTAAGGTATGTAGAGGTGGAGCGGGCAATACTGGCCCTCGTAGGAACGGCCCGGAAATTACGTCCGTATTTCCTTTCGCATAGTATAATCGTACGAATGGATTTACCTTTAAAGGCGGTCATGGATAAGCCAGAGGCGTCGGGAAGACTGGTCAGATGGATAATCGAGCTAAGTGAATTTGATATCAGCTTTGACACCCGAACAACGATTAAAGCTCAGGCCTTGGCAGATTTCATGCAAGAAATGACTGGCCTTCCCGAAGAACTAAAGAGATGGACGATCTTTACGGACGGCTCTGTCTGTAATCAGGGCTGTGGAGCAGGAATTGTTCTGATTGAACTGAGTTTGCTATCCGGTTAAATACAACATTCTCTAATAATTTTGTGGAGTACGAAGCTCTTCTAAGAGGTATTCAGATGGCAAAAGACCTGGGTGCGGATCACGTATGTGCCAAGGTTGATTCTCAACTTATTTGTAAACAAATTAATGGAGAATTTGAGACAAGGGAGGAACATATGCAGAGGTACTTGGCCAAATTAAGAGAACTGGCCAGGGAAATGAAAGAGTTAACAGTCCTCCAGATTCCCAAAGAGGAAAATGGACGGGCTGACTTCCTGGCGAAGGTAGCCAGCTCGGTTTTAGATTGTCAAGAGAGGGTGATCACCTTGTTACAAGAGGGCGGAGAATTCGGGACAGAGCAGGTAGGCTCAGTTATGGAAAGAGATGATTGGCGTTCTCTCATAAAGACATACCTGGAACAGGGAGCCTTGCCAAATAATAAAAGAGAGGCAGCAAAGGTTCGAGTAAGATCGGCTAGATTTTGTCTGATTAAGGGAGAGTTATTTAGAAGAGGATTCGGTCAGCCCCTTTTAAGATGCTTAAGTCGAACGGAAGGAGCTCTGGTTCTTAGAGAAATCCATGAGGGATGTTGTGGTAACCACATGGGTGCCAGAGCTCTGTCAAGTAAGATCTTGCGGGTAGGGTATTTCTGGCCCCATTTACGAGAAGAAGCGGAAAACTTCGTGCGTGCATGTGAGAAATGCCAGAAGAATTCAACGCTAATACACAGGCCTGCTGAGGAACTCACGACAATGAGCTCCCCTTGCCCATTCGCCAAATGGGGAATAGATCTGGTCGGTCCTTTTCCCGTGGCCCCCGCTCAAAAGAAGTTCTTGATAGTGGCAATCGATTATTTCAGTAAATGGGTAGAAGCGGAGTCCTTGGCCAAAATTACTGAAGACGCAGTTATGAAGTTCTTATGAAAAAACGTGGTATGTAGGTATGGAGTCCCTAGAATCCTGGTCTCAGATAATGGAACACAGTTTATGGGCTCTAGAATCAGGGCATGGTGTTCGAAAATGAAAATTGATTAGCACTTCACCTCTGTTTACCATCCCCAAGCTAATGGACAGGTAGAGGTCACCAATCGCATATTGGTCCAAGGGATCAAAACTCGTTTGGAAAAAGCTGGGGGAAAATGGGTGGATGAGCTGAGCGCAGTCTTATGAGCCTATAGAACTAACCCTAAGGAGAGTACCGGGGAAACGCCTTTTAGCCTGGTCTATGGTATGAACGCGGTGATACCTGCAGAGATTAGCATGGAGACTCATCGAATTCAGAACTTCAATGAGAGGCAGAACGAGTCTTTGATGAAAGACGCTCTGGATTTAGTCGAGGAAAAAAGGGACAGAGCTGCCACCAGGATGGCCCATATCAAAGGACGGGTAAAGGCCATGTACGACATATCTGTTGTGAAGAGACAATTCCAGGTTGGAGACCTGATCTTAAGAAGATCTGATTTAGGGAAGTCCAAGGGGAAATTGGATGCCCCATGGCAAGGACCCTTCCGAATTGCTCAGGTCCTATCTGGAGGAGCTTACAAACTGGAAGAGTTGGATGGTACGGCAGTCCCTCGCGTTTGGAACATTGTCAATTTACGAAAATTTTACACCTAATTGTAATGCCTTATGTTTGTTTGATTGAATAAATTTACAATTGAATTCGCAGTCCACGGCAGGAGTAACCAATGAGACATATTCAAAATATTGACGAATGTGCTTATTGATAATTAAAAGAACTTCCAACAAAAACAAGAAAAGTACAAGTAGACATCTTCGCAGAACATTAGCAATTACAGAGACACAAATCACAAGCATAAAGATACAGCCTTAGGATAGGGGTACAGAAGCGAGAAGTTGACGGAGCCGTTGAATTTCGTCCTCCTGTTCCAAAAGACGAATGAAAAACCGGTCTGAGACCTCCACGGCAATGTCCCAGTCAACGTACAGTTCATCGTTCTCCCTCTTCAGGTTGAGAATGATTTGCTGAAGGCGTTCTCGTTCGCGGCGATATTGCAATTTCTTCTCGGCCAGCTTCTCCGTACGTTCTTGCAATTGTTCCTGCAGTTGGGAGATTTCTTCCTTAAGACGACCCTTCTTATGAAGCAGTCGGATATGCTCCTCAGTAGAAAAGATGTTGGAAGACGATGAAGACGTCATTATGCAGGGGAAATAAACCGAGAATGGACACCATTATATAGGAAAGGAAAAAGCGGGAAATCATTTTAACTTGGCGCGCAGAGGGCTTAGAAAAAGGCGGGAAACTACATGAAATTTGGCGCGCAAAAGAGCCCAGGGAAGCCAGGATTGGCTATGGACGGATGTCCTGAAACTTGCCTGACGTGATTGTCAGTATAAGCCAGGATTGGCTACGGACTGAAATTTGCCTGACCTGATTGTCAATGTAAGCCAGGATTGGCTATGGACGGATGTCCTGAAACTTGCCTGACCTGATTGCCAGTATAAGCCAGGATTGGCTACGGACGGAAATTTGCCTGACCTGATTGTCAGTGTAAGCCAGGATTGGCTATGGACGGATGTCCTAAAATTTGCCCGACCTGATTGTCGGTATAAGCCAGGATTGGCTACGGACCTGAAATTTGCCTGACCTGATTGTCAGTATAAGCCAGGATTGGCTAAGGACGGATGTCCTGAAATTTTCCTGACCTGATTGTCAGTGTAAGCCAGGATTGACTAAGGACGGATGTCCTGAAATTTTCCTGCCCTGATTGTCAAATATAAGCTAAGACTGGTCAAGGACGGTTGTCCTTGACTGTACACAACCTGAGTATGGGTTCGGGTCAGTAGGCTTAATCTCCTGATCTAGATGTCAAGAGCCATAAATCGGCCTACGCATACAGGCCTGACCCATCGGTCAGCAAGAACGTATGAATGCACTGGACTAGACTAAGGTGCAGAACCTTCAGAGGTAAAATGCTTAACAGTTAACATTACTGTGTGCATGAAGTGAACAATTACGAACGAATTAACAGAGCAAGTATTGAGAAAAGAACTCGAGAAATTCATGTATTATTGCACGAAAAACACCGGCTGCCTACACCTTTTCAAAAAAGGTTAACAACTTTGATTACATGAGATTGCAAGAAAAACATCGAAAAATAAGGCTAAAATGTTTAGCTATGAGAAGATCTCTGATCTGAAGCCAGAGCTCGACGAACCCGCCAGAGTTCACGCTCTGTTTCGTGTAGGCGGCGGCGATATTTGTCAGAGCGATCGGCAAGCATCGGAACCTCACCGGCGGCAGCGGTCAAGCGACCTACCGATTCGGCCAGGTCCGCCTTCTCCTCTTGAAGTTGGCGGTTCACTTGTAGGAGTTCAGCCCACTCTCTTTTGTAGAAACGTTTCTTCTGGCGTTTCCTTTCCAGCAGTCGATAGAGATAACCAATTTTCTCCTTGAGCGCGACCAGTTGGRCGGAAAGCTTGAACTTCTCCACGACTAGGGAGATGTTTTTTCTCTTCACTGCATTGAGTTCTTCGATCAGAGGAGAAMAAGACATTRTTCAGATTGATTGATGAAAATAGCGAAGACGTGAACATATTTAAAGGAATAAAAGCACGTGTAAAGGGAATCAAAGAGTACTAGGGTTCCCGAAAAATCAGGAAACCCTAAAAAACCAAGAGTCGCAACAAGACAAAAAAACATCAATGAACATTAAGTAAATAAGTTTGAATACATAGTACACATCAGAAAAATGACAGACCAGCCACACAGGCTATCATACATCGGTCTGTTCGAAAGCTAGGCAGGAAAGATTTCCTTCAAGGAATGAGCTCTGCATAAAGGTCAGCTAAATCCCAAGCTCCTCCTAACTACATTGGGGCCTGAGACGTCTCCCCCAAGTCTTTCTCGAACTGGGCCGACTCTTGTAAATTGCCCAGGTTAGCAAAGGTTGGGGAGCCCGCAGCAACCATTGCTAACGACTGGATCTAGCAAGTGGATGCGGTCATCTGCCGGAACATGGGAGAAAGAGGTGGGTTCGCTAGCGCCTTCGATCTGGGCGGATCGATCATAGGGAGTAGAAGGATGCTCGGCTACCCATTTAGCGTGGGCATCAAGGCCCAATCCATAGTAGACCTCCGCCTCTGGGAGAAGAAGATCATACAGCTCCTCAGAGCCCAGGAAAGCACGGCGAGTGATCTCTCTGGTCAGCTGTATCAGGCGTGACCCTTCCTCTGAGTTGAGAAACTCTAATCTCCCCTCGGCGCGCCCTTCTAGACGGCCTTGATCCACTCCATCAGCCCTGGATTGTTTCAACTTCTCATCCAGCTCCTGCTCACGAAGAAGAATAATCTCTCGTTGTTTCTCCTCCGACTCTTTGACCTTGAAAAGCTCAGCCTTCAGCAAATCTATTTCTATCTCTGAGCCTTTCATCTTGACCTGGGCTTCCTGGCCCTCTCGGACCTTGGCCGTCAGCTCTGACTCTCGCCTCCTCAATATCTCGATTTCCCCCTTGTGATCGGCGTACAGCAAGGAGCCTCTAGCTCGGGCCAACAGAGATGCTCGTCCTACCACGGCCTGAGGCCAGGAAAATATAAGTGGGAAAACTGGAAAAAATTAAGGATGGAAGAAGTGGGAAGGGTTATACCTGAGCCTCTGCCTTGTAGTAGAACTCAATTAGCTCCGGGTCTGACATCTTGTCCACGATATTATGATCGTGTGTAGGATCTAACCCCATCATGAATTGCCTCGCCACTTCTCCAGGGCAGTTCAGGACCGACCTATTAAAAAAGGTCTGATTCGGGTAGGGGGGTACTTGAGAAATGGCCGGAGGCATAATTTGAGGAGCGAAGGGGAGAGTAGTTTGAGGAGGATTCTGGGAGGAGGATGTGAGGTCAGTACGGCTTCGTTTTTTTCGCTTCAGCTGTTGCTCTTCCTCTGGATTTGTCAAAGGCTGACCTGTTGGTTCCCGCCCGGGGCTCCTCCTCGGTTCTGAGTCTTTCATGACGGGCTCGGGAGTCCTAATTGGCGCTTGAGGTTGACTCTGGAGTGGCGTGGCAAGAAAGACCTCTTCTGGGGCTTGAGCAGCTCTGGTCAACTCCCCCAGAGGGCTTTTCTGGCTCCCTGCTGCCGCCTTGCGAGCCTTGGCTTCTATCTTCGCTAGCATCATTTTCTCTGAAATGGAAAATCGAAACGAATAAAAAAAATAAAAATAAATAAATA
Source organism: Phtheirospermum japonicum (assembly GCA_014905375.1). Lineage (NCBI taxonomy): Eukaryota > Viridiplantae > Streptophyta > Magnoliopsida > Lamiales > Orobanchaceae > Phtheirospermum > Phtheirospermum japonicum. Next base: position 1,933,215 of record BMAC01000199.1, read on the forward strand.
AATAATAATAATGAAATAAAATACCAATCTTGGGTGGCAAAGGACCGTGTCTTTATTGGGAATTGAAGAAGTTCAAGAGCTTGATGGTAAGCGTCTTGGATAAGTCTAAGGGGTTCTGGTTTAAGAGGGCGATTTTTTCCTTCAGATCTGATGACCTATCCCCTCGAGATAAGCGCATTTGAGGATGCAAAAAGCTGATAGGTTCGGTAGGGAAGCCCCAATCCCCCGAGCACTGGACAAAGAAGAACTTCTTTTTCCAGGCCTTATGAGAGGTAGGAAGACCTGATAAAAAGTGGACGTCTGATCATCCAGATAAGTAGAAAAAGCCGGAGGAGCTCTTTGCTTGGAATAAAGAGAAGAAAAGCTGAGCTGTAGGGGTAATTCAGGCATATTGGGCGGCCAGATGAAATCCGACCATAACGCGAAAGGCGTTGGGTAGGAATTGTTGTACTGGGATATGGTACAACGTAGAAATAGCTTGGATGAAGGGATGGACAGGCAGGCTTAAACCCGCGTAGAATTGGTCTACGTAAAAAGTCAGATGACCGGCGGGAGGCGATGACGCCCCCTCGCCGGGTGCCGGATTAGTGAAGGAGAACATGTCAGAGATAGAAAATTTTGCACGAATTTCTTTGAGGGTCCTATTGCTGACTATGGAGGATAAGTTGTCAGGAGGAGGAGGGGGTAGGATCGGCGGTGGTCCCCTCCCCGGAGCCGTCGCGTAAGAATCAGAGGAGGAAAGGTTCACGGTGGAAGTGGAGTTCATCGGAGTTGTCCCTGACGAACTCTCCCTGACGGAGCTGGTTCGGGAAGAAGAATTGACATAATTAAAGAGTACGTGAAGAAATAAAGGGTACCTGGTAATAATTGCTTGAGAGATTAGAAGAAGATTACTGGAGGAGCAGAAATCGCCAAAATATTGCAAGAAAAAAAGAGAGGAAGCCTTTAGAGGGTTTTTGAGAAATAGAAATAGAGAATAAAGGAGAAAAGGTATTTGGAGGGACAAAAGGAAGACGGATCAATTTGAAAAAACAAAAATCAAGGAAAAGCGGGATTTGATGGGATCCTCACATTTAATGCGGACAGGGGAACAGTATCCTAGGCAGTGAGCTGGAACGCTAACCGCCCTGGAATGGGACACGTGCCGCTGACCAATCAGGTAAAATACTTGGAAAGACGTGTGGGTGTGGCAACCGTTGGGGAAATATGGGCCGACACCACTAGTGCCAATAATTAGGGCTGTTTGGCAGGCCGATATTTCGGGATTCCCCAGTAGGAGAAGTCATAAAAATGAAATGGCCTCATTTATTTAGAAGGAGCTTGGGGATATTACCGATCTACCCCAACTGTTTGGGGGGAGGAGTTGATAGGGCAGCATATATACCAAATCTGGTTTGGGGTAGCTCTGACTCAGAATAATTAGATAAGAAAGGGTTAGAACATCTCTGTCTCTATGGACTGGGTAAAAGACCTGGTCGAGTCCCCTGAAAAATAGAGCTCTTCCTCAACATTAGCAAAAGCTGACCTGTTGAACAGCGGGGACAAAAGGAAAAAAGAGCCGAGGCATTATGAGATGGGAGAAGGAAATAAGGAAGGTCTGGAACGGGGGAGACCTGTTTAATAGATTCCTAGCGAAGAGACAAGTGGAACCACTTATCAGAATTTGTTGCGTAACGGCCCTTGATTCGTGGCATATGTTCCTGGGATCCCGACTGGGGTCCCCATTAGGAGAAACTATAAGTATCTTAGCTCCAAGGCTGAGAGAGGTACGTCATTCCTTGGAGCATTCTTGCTTTCTTTATGGAAAACACCTCAACGCTTACTAACTTAAGCATCGGAGAGGTTTCCACCGGAAAACCACCGGTGGTCCTTTCTAACCTTTGTTTGTGGTGTAGGTTTGGGAAGCTCTTGGGCTTTCAAGTATTATTCAGGTGGCTCACTTTTCGGGTTGAAACAGTTACTTTGCTTTGATCATCCGTTTTGTGGGCCTTAGGTATATCCGCGTTCTCTAATACAACTGCTTCTGCTTGTGTTGAAGGTTTGAGTGCTTTGCTTTGCATGACGCCACCGCCACTAATCTTGACTCATTTGGGGTTGAAGATCTGAATGCTTGACTGGGGACGGAAAAGAAAAGGTTAAAAGCCACTTATTATCATAGTCGGTTTTTATTTCTTTTAAGGATCTTTAATACATACGATCTAGTGAATGTATAGTTTTCTAATAAGCTGTTCTTCAAATCTTGTTTGCGCTATAAGATTATTTAAATGGTGTCTCTCTGATTTGTTCGCAGTGATGACTTCTTATTGGTTAGCTCTGAAGTGTTACCTCTTGGATGTGCACAAGAAAATGACGTGGACTCGCCTCCAATTCGTTAGTTAGTTTCGCTTTGTTATATAATCTTGTATGTGCATTTATAAATTGTATGGGATATTACCCATCCAATTTTTTGAAATTATAAAACCCCACAAACCGCTTTGATGCACACTTTCTCACGAGAAGTAGATTATAATAATTTAAAGTGATCTTTTTTAAATCTAAAACTAAGGATACTTTTGATTTATATTTGTGATACTTCTTTAATCATTTGTAATATTATTTAATATTTTAAGACTGCGTTTGCAAAGGAGGATCGGATAGGATTAATTGGGATATCCCAAGTAGTGACGCATTTGAAAACAAAGTGCACAGCCCGGGTTAGTAGTCCCGGCCCGGTAGATATCCTACTCTTGTTAGATAATTCCATCCAGCCAGGGACCCTGGGATTTCATTATCCCGGCCTATTGAGCAATGTGAAATTACCCAACTGCTCTTGCTTTTAGAGGTGAATTTGCGAGCTTGCCCTCGGTTGATGAATATTTACGAGAAGACCCCTTTAAATACATCTCCACCCGCACGGGCTTCAGAAACCCTAATCTCACAATCTCAGAGTCCAACCCATCGACTTTCTTCTGCTCACTCCAACAGGGTCGCACCGGAACCCTAATCTGACAACCTCAAACGCCGCATCCCTCGGCTCTCTTCTGCTCACGCCAAACGGTAAAGATTTGACTAATGCTTGAACAATAAATCCCTTTTGATTTGCATTGCGGGGGTTTACGAAATTTTTTCCCTAAATTACCCAATTGCCTTCGATCTCGATTGATGATATTTGTACAAATGAGATCAACTATATCTTATTTTTAGGTGTTGTATTTGGCTAGTTGTGAAGGTTGCGCTTTAGATCTACGCTTCAAGGATTTGAGGTGGTGGCAAGTGGTTCCTTCTTTTGTTCTTCATACATTCAGGTGTGTATTTCTAATTCCAAATTGGTTATATTCACTTCAGCGGCATACGAATGTGAGAATTTGTGGGCATGATTTCATTATTCTTGCTAGATCCGTACTTATGTTACTTTTGATATGTGAAATTTAGTGATCGGATGGATAATTTACAATTCATGGTTATTCTTGTGTCTCATTGTTACTGTTAATTTGAAATAGAGCTCTGTTCAATCTATAATATACTGTTAATTTAAATAGTTTTTTTTCCCCATTCTTGTGTGTTAGGAAATGATAAATTGATTTCTTAGTTAGTGTATTTTTGAATGAGAAGGCCAACTGGCGAGTTTTTTTTTTTAGTCCCAGGATTTATCTTATGCTTCAGTCTCTGAATTTGTTGGCTATCATACGCGATAATTGATCGGTGGTGTGCATACTAGCTCAAATGGAATATTCAAACGCAGGGTTAATGTGTCGTGAATGCGAATTGAATTACTTATTTCAAAAGATTTATTGAAATGACAGTCAATATGTGTGTATACTAGTCGAGTCGAGCTCGAATGCGGATCATTAAGGCAATATTAAGAGGTTAAACGAAATGTGTATTGTTTCGAATCTTCGTTATTAAATACCGTGCATGTGTTGACGAACTTGACCTAATGGTTCATCACATTCGATAATTAATTGAGAAACAATAAATATTATTTATGGATGAAATTTTTTGCAATTTCTCGTTGTGAATCACCTACGTGTAGATCTCGTGAATGCATTAGGGTTCATTACGTTAGTTTTGGACATAGGCTACCCAACTCACATATGCGTCCTTCTAATTTGGTAATTCCTATATTATTTCATGATGAATAAATTTTAAATAGCTTAGTCATTTTTACGTAATGGTGGTTGTGCGAACAATAGCTAATATCCACTACATCTTCTTTTCGAAAACTAGATTTAAACGGAAAAAAAAAAAACATTCCCACGTGTTCATGGAGTACTCGGAAGACGAGGTCGAGGTGGCCCTGATTGTTCAAAGCATCATAGATATGTTAAGGATTTTCCTGATTCTTGTGTATTTCTATAACAAAACTTTTTTGAAATCTAACCGTAAGCGGCGTAGATCCCTCGACAACGTACGCGAACCACTCCTCGAGAGGCTACCCATTCTGCTCTCACACTTGCGTAGACTAGTTGATGTAAGTGATAGGACATGTATCGACCAACTTAGGATAGACAGGAGTGCGTTCGGTAGACCGTGTTACCTGTTAGAGAGTGTCGGGGGTCTGCTACCCTCCCGTGACATATTAGTTAGCGAACAAGTCGCTTTGTTTTTGTCTGTCTTAGCCCATCATCAAAAAAATTGCGTTGTGAAGCATGCATTTTTGAGGTTCGGGCAGTTTGTTAGTAAGCACTTTCACCTTGTTCTTGATGCGGTTCTGAGGCTGCATCCGATCCTAGCTATTACCCCCAAAGAGATCGATGAGAGCTGCACCGATGTCAACTGGAAATGGTTTAAGGTACTTTTCAACCCCGACCAGAAGAATAACTACACCTTCAATCCAACAAACACATAAATCATCCATAACCTTTTTTTTGTTCATTCTGACTACTTGCGTAGGGCTGACTTGGTGCACTGGATGGGACATATGTTCAAGTTCAGGTTCCACTTAGTGAGAAACCTCGGTATCGAAACTGGAAGGGCGATGTGTCTGTAAATGTTCTAGGCGTCTGTGACCAAAACATGAATTACATATTCATGCTCACCGGATGGGAAGGATCGGCCGCAGATAGTCGGGTGCTACGGGATGCAATCAGTAGGCGAAGTTTTTTGAAAATACCCAATGGTAAATAAAATAAATATTAGAATCTTAGTTACTTTGAAAAGCAGTTACAAAGATTTCCACACACTAAAAAACGTCCATACAATCTCATATGAATTTGTATCGTAACTGATATTTCGAATAATTCCAGGCCAATATTATTTGTGTGACTGTGGTTACACGAATGGTCTGGGATTTCTTGCACCATATAGGGGTGTTAGATATCATTTAAACGAGTGGCGTAGTGGTGCTGAGGAACCCCAAAATTTCAAGGAACTCTTTAATTTCCGTCATTCAAAGGCTCGGGATTCCATTGAGAGGTCATTTGGTATATTGAAGAAGCGATGGGCTGTCCTAAGGAGTCCATCATTTTACGACATTGCGACCCAAAACAAAATGATCATGGCGTGTTGCTTGCTTCATAATTTTATTCGCACTAACATGGTCGTAGATCCGATCGAGTGCATGGACGAGGAGCCAGACACGGCCAGCAGTAATGAGGATATAACCCTTGACGATTACGTTGATCAAGTACAACCGTCGCAACAATGGACAGACTGGCGGGACACGTTCGCCACGGCCATGTACGAGGAGTGGAGGGGTACAGCGTAACTCAAAGTAGAGAGTGTGTTTGAATAATTTTAGTCTTTCTTTTGTACCAATCTCCAGTTGTTGTCTTATTCATGAGTGACCTATTGTTTCGAGTGCTTCAACCAACTAGGCACGAAATACAAACGTACGAACTCGAATTACCTCAAGCACATATGTGTATACTGACTCAACGCACTCTTGAGTCGCTGCTCGATTGATAGGTTTTCTTAATTACGTTGAATTATTTTCTTGTTGTACTGAGACATACTAGGTTATAAGCTTACCGTTGGTAAGGTTTGTGATTCATATTTTGTTATCCAATTTTAGAGAAGAAACGCTTCTACTCTTCATATGACTTATTCTCTTTTCGCTTTTGGGCAAGTAATACGTGCATGCGCTTTTCTATTTTCCCAATTGATGGAATTTCTGAATATTAGTGGGCGCTATGAACATATTAGATAACCAAGTGCAGGAATGGAGTCGTCTGGAAGTTTCGCGAAACTGTCAACGGGTCGTCCTAGTCGGAGAATTTGGACTTTAGAGGAGGAAAAGGTGCTCGTACAGGGGTTGAAAGATCTTGTCCCACGGGGATGGAAAGCAGACAATGGTTTCAAGGCGGGGTACGCGTTCATGTTGGAGAAGCACATGGCGCAACATTTCCCTGGTACGGACATCAAGGCCGATCCACATATCACCTCAAAAATGCACGTATGGAAAAAACAATACGGTTCACTAAGCCTCATGCAAAGTCGTTTAGGGTTCAATTGGAATGATTCAAGTCATACGTTGACGGTGGATAGCGATGACATATGGGTTGAGCACGTGAAGGTCCGCTCCTAAAATTAAAGTGGAACTTTTAATTGTCTATTTCAAATCCTCAAAAGTACATTTCATATTGCAGTTCGATCCGAGTGCCAAAGCATTGAGGTACAAGACGTGGCCATTTTATAAGGACTGGGTCGACATTTTCGGGAAGGACAGGGCAACGGGAGAAAATGCACAGGGCTTCCCGGATACGCCGACGGACGCAGCTGGAGAGCAACATCGCTTGAAAGAATGAGTACGCCTTCGGGGGGAAAGGATCAGTACAATGCGGGAATCGAAACCGACGACAACTCGGACGTTCAAGCTGAAGGCAATTCCATGCCAAAAATCAGACTTCCGAAAAATGTAAGGTCATCGATGCGATGGAGATGCGGTTCCTGAACATGATGGAGACGTTTTGTGCTAAAACTGAGGGCCACATTGGAGAATTTGCACGTCGGATTGGATTCCAACAGTAGGCCCGAGACCAGCGGAAGGCCGTGTTTGAGGTTTTGAACCAAATGAGTTTCCTCACCATCAAGAATAAATTGGCGGTTTCGAAGCTACTGTGCAAGAACAATGAGGATTTGAACCTGTTCTTTAGTATTAGTATTGAGTACAAGACTGTGATGGTAAAGATGATGCTCGAGGGTCGACTTTAACTCGGGGAACGAGATTATGTAATTGGGTTTAGTTCGTATTAATGTTTGACCCTGGACAAAATGTAAATGAAATTTTCGGTGGACATGTTAGTTTTAGTAACTTATGTAGTGTTTATGCATGTGACGACGATTTGAACGCTCGCTATGAATTCGTGTTCCTAATGTGATAAGCATTCCTAATTTTAGTTAAGATGTTAATTCGTATTTCTCTATTCAGAAAAGGAAGACAATGTAGTACTGTTCCCCATACAGAAAGTTGCGTCCTTCAGTAATGGGTAAAAACCCAGTGCATATGACTACCTACCTCCATTAAATATTCACTTTTTGGTAAAGGCTTCAAAAATGTGTCACCGTAGTGAATAGTCATGCTCATTAACACCCATTGTTGGCAGTTGAAAGGTTTGAAACCCCCTTTACTGCACAAGTCTCAAACATGCCTTTTTTGTAAAATCAAGTGGCTCATCGACTACCCACTCCCACGGTATTTATTGTCTTAAGTTAATGCTGGCCATTTAAGACCTGAGTGTTAGGCTCATTAAAAACTTGTCTTGAAGCTAAAATTTGCAACTTTGAGCTCCTCAGGTGAACCATTTCATTTTATGTTCAATTATTGTCATATGAATTAGTGTATAATTGAAACACCATTCACATGCTTTACGTAATACATCCGACTAACCCTTTTGATTTGTTTAAAGGTTGTCAAGATGGCCCGTTGTGGCGTAAAGATGACGAAGTTGCATGCTACGACATCTTTTTCGAGATTTGTGCAAGACTACATCGCGTGCATGACCATGATGTTTTTAACAGCATATGGGCGTTGCTTGCAGAGGAATTGTCCGATGCAATGGGAAATACGTACACCGAAGAAGCCATGAGGTCGAAGATCCACTTGCTCCAAACTCACTTCAAGGCGTTTGAACGATTCACTGAACAGCCAGGAGTGCGTTTTGACTTGAGGTCTGGTCGTGTGATTGTGAGCCCGACCTATTTCTCCCACAACGGTCAGGTATTACCCCGATCCGTAAGAATATCCAAAAATATACATTGTACGTCATACGTGTAATGCATCATCTTCTTCGTTTAAACTTATACATAAATAGGTCCACATGTCCTGGAAATAGAATTGAAAATGTTTATGATGCGTCAAAATAAGTGTACGTCATATGTGTATGCGAAAATGTTTAGCCAATAATGATTTTGATATATTTTGATTGTGGTTCCGTTTTGTTCTGTGCGTTGTAATACAAGGAGAGTGATATCGACCGAGTATTTCGTCTCAATGGTTTCCCTCTGTACCGCCAGTGCAACAACATCTTTGTCACTAAATGCGCGGCAGAGATCGACTTCGGCGACTCCTCGGGGGACGCACCTTGTTCCAACATAGCGAATCCGTTAAACGTGGACGAATCGAATGAGTCTCAACTTGATATTGAGGATTTTGACATCGAAAGCCCGGAACGTGGATGCGATTACCTGGGTCCTTTCCCGTACGATGTGAATATGCTTGGTGGTGGATACGAGCCCGTGGATGGACCCGACTCGTCTGACGATGATAGTGACGGTGGGCAAGAGCAACCCATCATTACCAACTGACCTGGTTGACAAGTCCCTGAACTTATTTTTAATCGTCGTAGTATGTCGTTTTCTAATTGGGGTGCCTTTGCACCTTCTGTCTTGCGTATGAGGTGGATTGCTTACATACTGTCTTGGTAGCATTTGTCTGTTAAAATATGATGTGTTATGTATTTTTAGTATTTGGTGTCTGGACATTATGTGTTGGAAGTCTTAATTATCATAGTTCCGAAGTTGTTTCCGAAGATTTTGATGTAATATATGTTCGGAGAACATGGACTGGTTTATGTAGTTGTATCGCTTGCACTTACAATTTGTGTTTAGCTTTGACATTACAATTATTCTAAGAGCGGTTTTAGGAAAGATATCTAACGCATGAAGACAATTTATAAAGTTATTAACCAGGCATCATAATCGTGACAAACTTAAACGTACGTGAAATTTTGAAAAATAGAACAACATTTCGACTGGATGCAGATAAACACTAGTCATTACACAGTAACAAAATTCATGGGATGCTTTTATGTTGATGACCATGAAATAAACGATAGATGATTAGCCAGTATTCGATCCTTTACAGGATGAGGACGGTGCGGCCCGGTAAACACGTTTCAGCTTGGTAGGAGTATGAGTCCCGGAAACTCGAGAACTGTTACAACTTCCAAGTGCAACCGCAGCTTGGTTCACTGAATTCTCTGACAGGTGCTCACTGGTGCCCTGTTCTTCGTGATCGGGAATGAAATCTGGTTCATCGGAGGTGCTATCCGAGTCGTCCAGCACAATGACATCAACCATTTTCGATCCTACGTGAAGTGTTTTCTTCAAAGTTAGTGCCGCCAAACATCGTATATCCCACGGAACAAAATCTGGAGCTTGTCCCACTCCGGGTCCCCATACAGCACGTACACCCGAGCAAAAGCCTCTTTCTTTCACCCAAAATGATAATGAATAAGCACAATGCACACAACAAGAGTTCATTTCATTATGGTAGGATATATGGTAGATCACACCATTGCAATATAATATACAAGGGGTCTTGGAGTACATTACCTCAATCAAATCAACCTATACATGCGTCGGTGCACTCATCATGTTGTAGCACGTATCATGGCGAACTCCATGCTTTCGGAGCACCCAAAGGAACACGCGAAAGCGGGTACGAAGCACATTTATCTTCTCACCGCACTCGTCATACGTGAAGCCCCGACCAAGGATATAATTCAGTTTGTCGGTCGCATACTGTACTGCATTGGGCGAGTTCTCATTGGGTTTCAATAAACCCGCATCACGTGCTTCAATAGGGAAGTCGATGAAGGCTTTATCGACAGTTGGATTCTAAGAGGACGTATAAAGAGAATCTTCTTGTTTGGTTGGATACGGAAGTTGTCGATTTGAGCTCCCCTGGACCGATTTTTTAGAATTGCTCATTGTTGGATAGTATGTATTTGGATGTTGTGGTTAAACCAGGGGATCCAAACAAAATCTATATAGAGAACCAAGGGCTAGTGGGTTTCTGACAGTAGGTGGCCCAAACCTTTCTCACAATTGATCAATTGTAATAAGGAGAAATAAATAAAATGTCTTTGTAAGTGTAGGATGTTCAAGCTAGGCTTACAAGTACTCATTTAGAATAAGAAAAACTAAGATGTGGCAGCAGGGAATATATGCGTGAGGATATGGGCGAAAGTGTCTTCATCTTTACTTAGTCAAAAAAGTTGTCTCAAAAAAGCTGCAAAAGTAATTACAAAAGACTACATATATTCCAATACCACACTCCACAACATTCACATGGACACGGAAAATAAGTTGTCTACAAATTGCATCCAGCAGCACCCCCTTACGGGAATTATTGTTACACAACAAAATACAGTGGGAGTCCACAACCAAACCGAATTACTTAGTTCCAAAACCCATCCTATTACGTCACTCCTAATGCATAATTCACATGCATAGTGGCTAACTACCAGGATCAGCTTAAATGACCAGAGCATACAGTTTCCTTTAAAATTCACCTGAAACACAATAGCAAGACCAGAACTGTACAAATTAACCATGCGAATTGACTGGACACATAACATTTTTGGTCCCGTTTCTTGTGTAGTAGTGCTTCCTCCCTAATGTTAGTGAGTTCTTCATGCAATTGGTCAATCATTACATTCAGTTGATCCGTCGAGTGGTGATCAACCCACATGAAAAATGTACACTTTTTATCCTACAGTACAAGCAAAATAAAATGCATAGTGAATTTTAGGAAATCGAACACCGACAAGAGACAATTGAATAAAGCTAATGACAAGATCACAAAAATGAGTTAGCCAGTATTGGTTTACCCCTCGATTAGGACAAGACAAGAACCGCCGATGAGGATTCTTTGACGTCTTCTAGGTCAACACTCGCGTGGGGAGTTCACAGTAACATTCCCTTGGGAGTTCCCTATTACAAGTCCAACATCTGAACGACTGGTTCCGCTGGCAAGAGAACGACGACGACTAGAGGTACTCATTTAGCTGGAAAACCAAACATAGTGTATTTCAAATATCTAAGCCATAACATTTCAAGAAGCTTTGAAATGTAATACATGACTCCATGAACAACCAAAAACACAATCCCTATTACAAGTCCAACATCTGAAAAATTGGTTCAGTTGACAAAAACGAATTAGAGGTGCTCATTTTCATGCATAAACAAACGTAGTATATTTGTAATGTCTCGATCGGAATACATCAAGCACAATTGAAATGTAATACAAGGTTCGATCGACAACAGAACACACAATTCATAAATTTCTGATCTTACTGATCCAACCTGATCAGTTCAATTTACAATTCACCATGTGTGCTCCAAAGATGGCCACAACGATTAATGCCAAGGACGGTAAAGCCCAACTTTTTTTATTGTTCTTTTTCTGCATTTCCGATATACAGTAAACCCAAATTTGGAAACCTAACTTGCCGAATCACCTCATTACTTACAAATTACTCATCATACCTGATAATCGGGAACTATTTTGCGCTTTGGCTATCACTCCAATATGCCCAGACTGTCGGACCGAAAGCAATTGACGAAAAAAAGGAGATTAGGTTACATACCTCCGAGTATCATCCGTAGAAAGCAGTTCAACGCATCGACGGAACCACTCTTCCTCGCGGTGGACCGATGGCGCCCACTGTGCGCACCGTGCATTCTGCAGCTTCGACGAGGGGTCTCGGGTTGGGAGGAGGGCGATGATAGGGTTTGAGAGTCCAAGGGTTTCATTCTATTTTAAAATTGCTTTTTTGTAATCGGAGGGTATATGCGACTTTTCACAGTCTATCCAAGACAATAGATGTTAACAAACAATGTAACAAGGACACACACATATTCTGAAGATCAGGGCAATCCGGGTCTACAAACAACATATTAAATTGTATCAACAGTGCGAATTCATGGGATTGGATTAAAGTGTCCAATCCCACCCTGCTTTGCAAATGCAGCCTTATGGTATAACTTCATCGTGTTCTTTAAGAGTGTTCCAACCACAAGTTTTGAACTCATCATATTGTACTTACGTGGCATGATACTTCAGTTTGAGATGCTTTATTATTCTTTAAGTGAATATTCATTTGTTTGTTATCTAATAATTTCATTTTTAACATAATGTTTATACTTGCTATGTAATCCAGGGTATAACTAATAAATATTGTTTAAATTAAATCAACTGTTATTATGTGCATTATACAACACCTTATAATATATATAACCCTAGACACATGATCGTTAGTTTTACACAAAAAGTTTGCCAATTCAAAAATGTTTCACCCAAAAATATGACCACGCCTGAACCTTGCGCTATTTCCCAATCTGCACACACAAACACGTTAGAAAAGGACCACCGAGGGTTTTTCGGTGGAAACCTCTCCGATGCTTAAGTCAGAAAGTGTATAGAGTGTTTCTGGTGAGCAAAGCAAGGAATGCACAAAGATTGACATACCTCTCTCAGCCTTGGGGCTGAGATACTTATAGTTTTTCCCAGTGGGGACCCCTTTCGGGATCTCGGAAACAAAGGCCGCGAATCAAGGGCCGTTTAAACAACAAACTCTAACAAGTGGTCCCACTTGTCCCCCCGATGGGGATCAAGGACCAGGTCTTCCCTAGTCCTGCTCTCCTTTCTGTCGGCAAGCCTGCCTTTATATTTCAAGGTTTATCTCAAAGGAGGTCTCTATCAGCTCAGGACAACTCCTGGGCTGGGGTGACCTTGCTCTGATCTATTTAGCTTTTAAGAGAACCAGAACAAACCAAGCGTAAGCCATCCCAAGCTCCCTTCTTTGGCTATCTGGATCCAGGTCTACCCCAATCCGGGTCTGGCCTATTTATGCCTCATCAACTCCTCCCCCCGAAATGGTTGGGGTAGAGCTGTGACATTCCAGAGCCCTCAGGAATAAATGAGGTCCCACCTATCCTTTATTGTTTCTCGTACTGGTACGAATCCCAAGAAATCCGCCTGACAACCAGGCCTAATCATTGGCATTAGTGGTGTCGGCCTATCTTCCCAAACGGTTACTATTTCCACACGTCTCTCAAAGTACTGACAAGTCAGTGACGCGTGACCTACCCTATGACGGCTGGCGTTCCAGCTCACCGTCTAGGGTACTGTTCACCTGTCCGCATTAAATGCGGGGATCCCATCAAATCTCTCTTTTTCCTCATTTTTCATTTTTTGAATTTATCCACTTACCTTTTATTCCCACTTGACTCCCTCTCTCTCTTACTTTCACATTTTCACTTTTAGCAAAAACTCTCGAGATTTTCTCTCTCTAGTATTCCGGCGAGTTTTTCAGATTCGATCTTTTTCCGGCTACCCTCCTAACCCAGGTACTTTCTCTGTCCTTCTCTTTAATTTTCCAATAATGTCATCATCTTCTCCCTCTCTCGATGCCCCTCCGGTTACTTCCCCATCTCTGGCGGCGACAGATTCTTCTTCTCCGCCGTCTTCTTCTCTGACGACTACGTCGGCTACCACATCTTCCTCCTGTTCACTAGAATATCCACCACCTATCCCGGACCACCCAAAAATTACCTCGATTCTCAGTGATAGGACCGTGGAGGAAACCCGTCACAAGTATAGAATTTGCGATCCTTTTGGTCCTTACAGCCCTCCGGCGTGTATTCTGGCTTGCTAGACGCCGGCTGGTTGGTTGACCTTTTACGCCGACCAATTTCAGGCGGGCTTGCGTCTTCTGGCAAACCCGTTGATGTTAGAGATTGCCACCGTATTCAAAATCCCCCTTTTCTAGTTTACCCCTAATGCCTTTAGGATCATAGTAAGTTATAGTTTGGCCATGCGGTATGCTGGCCTGACTCCCATGGCCCATACTTTCTACAAGATCTACCAGGCTAAAAGCTTACCTCCCTGCTGCTTTTATCTGAGTGCCAGACCAGGAGTTCATTTTTTACACGGGCTTCCTTCTTCCAACAAGGCTTGGCGGAAGAAGTTCTTCTTTGTCCATTGTGATGGAGATTGGGGCTTCGACTCCAAACCCATTGATAAACTGCCCACATATCCTCCCCTATCTGCTGCAAGCAGGTCTCCTCGCCTGCAAAAAATCATATCCACCCTTAATGGAAACCCTATCCATGTAACTGACCTCCTTCTTCCTCATGTCCTAGACTTTCTCAATGAGAGAGAGGAAACGATCCCTCTAACTCCATATATCGGTAAAATCCCCTCTTACCCCGGGTCTCTCTTTATTTTTCATAGGTTCTAATCTTTCCTTTTCTTCTCTTATCAGAAAGGATGATGCGCCAGATGATCACTGCCTGTTTTGCATGTAATTGTTGTGTTTTTCCTTTTGTTTTTAGAGAGTTTTTTATATTGATTTTAGTAGTTTTGAGCTGTTTTTTGTTAGGTTTTTAGGTCGTTTTTCTTGTTTTATTGTTTTTCGTGTTTCTTGTTAATTTTATGTTTAATTGAGTTAATGGTTTCAATTAATTGGAGGTTTGGTGTAATTTTGGATTTTTATGTTTAAAATTCCTATTTTTATAGGTAAAGGCATTGAAGGCTAAAAGTACTAGCCAAGGCAAGCCAAACTCCAAGCCAAAAGAGGCTCGAAAATGCCCAAACATTCTGGAATACTAGCCAACTTGCGCTATAACTCGCCAAGGTAGCTTCCAGCGTTCGGCGTTTGCCAAAATACTCGCCAAAATTCACGCCAAACTGCCCTCACTGGGTGGCGCAGCCCACACTGGGTTACCCAGTGTCCGAGCAGCGCCCGCAAGCCTGCCGAGACCGCCCGTACGCTGCCGACAGCGCCTGCCGAGACCGCCCGCACACCGCGCGTAGCGTCCGCCCAGAGACCTGACTCAAACTTTTGTGCACCCCATTTTATAAATTAATTTAAAAGCACGTCAGTTTGCTCGCAAGTGTACGAGGTAACTGTAGGGTGATGAGTTTGACTCGAGTCGTATCTCTCGAGGAAACAACTGTTCGGTCCTTTCGATGTTTT
>BMAC01000200.1:0-16210 GCA_014905375.1 Phtheirospermum japonicum
CAGGTCTCTGGTATTCAAATCAGGGACCGATTCAGGGCACACCAGGTTTGATATATCATGGACTTTACAAAAATATTTACTTGAATTTAAGATTTTAAAACATCCTCATAATCCATATCCTATTTTTTCAATTAATTCATTCAATTTTTGTGAAGAAAATGGTCTAGCATCAAAAATATTTTTAATTTTATCTGATAATGTTACTCGTAATACGACGAGTATTAATGATCTTATTAGTATTTGTCAATAATCTATTTGTGGTTTATTTATTCATATTCGATGCATATGTCATAGTTAAAATTGTTTTTTCGAGATGGTTTTGGATGTTTTAAAATTTAAGCTTAATCCTATTAAGATGGCAGTCAGGTATATTCATATAAATAAATCTTCACAACAAAAGTTGCTGAGGTTTTGTGAGGAAAACAGGTTTTATAAAAAAATCATTTCAACCAATGTGTTTACTCATTGGAACTCTACATATAAATTTGAAAGATACATATTCGTACAAAGAGTTAGTGTGTTCATTTTTTAGCCAACAAAACTGGAATTAAGTTATATACGAACCAATGGACTACATGTAAGTATTTGAAAAAACTTTTAAGGTGTTTGATGATACTTCTAATTTATTTTCTGGTGTTTATTATCGTACTTCCCACCTTGTTATTGAACATTGTATTATTATTACATTTATTTTTAGGGTGTGTATGAAAATGAACGTTTAAAATAATGTGTTATTCTTATGAAACAAAAATGGTTGAAGTATTTTTATTACATTCAGAGTGTTTTTTTAGCTGATAACTTATTAGATCCTAATAATAGAGAAAGTGGTTTAAAACTTTATCTTAACATTTATTATGATACTTTATTACCATTTGAAGAGTTTGAATTTCCTTCCGTTGATAATACTATTCAAAATGAGAAAAGTCTTTATTTGATATATTTGAAAATTTTAGTTTAAATTCTTATGGTCCTCTTCATATGATTACTTCTGAACGACAAGCTTCTACTAGAACTGGTAATCCTAGTAGAAGATGTGACGACGACGATAAAATTGAGGGACTTGAGGGTTTTTTTGAAGGAAAAAGAAGAGAGATAGGCTGATCGGGTTAGTGTTTCGGTTCAATATTTATCAAGAACTTGAAACTTATCTGACAACAACATTTGAGTATAGAACGCTGGATGAAAAATGAAGATGACAACGAGTTTGATATTATAAATTGGTAGTCATCGAGAAAATCACTTTATCCCATTCTTAACATCATTGCAAATGAGATATTGGTCGTTCCTGCATCAACCATTTCAGTCGAACAAGCATTTTGCGAAGGGGGATACATGCTGGATTTGCGACGATCCAACATTAGGCCTCACAATCTCGAAAATTAAATGTTGTTGAATGATTGGGTCACCGCCGCCTGATGCAAACAAAAAAAAATGTTCTTAGTCAATATGAAGAGAGGGATACGTATTATGATACTGGATCTGACAAAAAGTCACCAAATGGATGGGCATGACCCCACCCCCCCACCCCCCACCCCCCCATGTCGCCCTTCGTAAACTACGTGGACTTTGATTACTAAGATAAGGGGATATGTAGGCAACTTATTTCAATTATTTGAAATTAAGATTTTAGAATTTAACTTTAAAGTTCAAGTCCAAATTCTTTTTTTTTAATATATTTAAAATTTTATTTTTATTTTCTCGCTTAATCTCATACATTTTTTAAAAAAAAATGATAATAAAAATAGCAAAAAGAGAAAAAAAAATGAACTTGAAAGTTCATATATCACGTATGCTTCAAAAATTCTTTTTTTTTTTTGAATTTAGTTAAACTTAAAGTGTTATTTCTATTTTCTCACTTAATCTCATACATTTTTTAAATGATAGTAAAAATAGCAAAAATCCAAAAAAAAAAAAAGAATCACTACAAGAAATCTGCTGTTCAGTGACGATTTTTTTTTCCACGCACAAACTTTCGTCATGGTTATGTTAAACAATATTGACAGTTTTTGCATTCGTCATAGAATAACACCCTTCTATGACAACATTTATTGTCGTCACAGTTGTTCACCGATTTCGTCACGAATAATCATAATTTATGACGATCAACGTTCTATACTCAAATGTTGTTGTCAGATAAGTTTCAAGTTCTTGATAAATATTGAACCGAAACACTAACCCGATCAGCCTATCTCTCTTCTTTTTCCTTCAAAAAAACCCTCAAGTCCCTCAATTTTATCGTCGTCGTCACATCTTCTACTAGGATTACCAGTTCTAGTAGAAGCTTGTCGTTCAGAAGTAATCATATGAAGAGGACCATAAGAATTTAAACTAAAATTTTCAAATATATCAAATAAAGACTTTTCTCATTTTGAATAGTATTATCAACGGAAGGAAATTCAAACTCTTCAAATGGTAATAAAGTATCATAATAAATGTTAAGATAAAGTTTTAAACCACTTTCTCTATTATTAGGATCTAATAAGTYATCAGCTAAAAAAAYACTCTGAATGTAATAAAAATACTTCAACCATTTTTGTTTCATAAGAATAACACATTATTTTAAACGTTCATTTTCATACACACCCTAAAAATAAATGTAATAATAATACAATGTTCAATAACAAGGTGGGAAGTACGATAATAAACACCAGAAAATAAATTAGAAGTATCATCAAACACCTTAAAAGTTTTTTCAAATACTTACATGTAGTCCATTGGTTCGTATATAACTTAATTCCAGTTTTGTTGGCTAAAAAATGAACACACTAACTCTTTGTACGAATATGTATCTTTCAAATTTATATGTAGAGTTCCAATGAGTAAACACATTGGTTGAAATGATTTTTTTATAAAACCTGTTTTCCTCACAAAACCTCAGCAACTTTTGTTGTGAAGATTTATTTATATGAATATACCTGACTGCCATCTTAATAGGATTAAGCTTAATTTTTAAAACATCCAAACCATCTCGAAAAAACAATTTTAAACTATGACATATGCATCGAATATGAATAAATAAACCACAAATAGATTATTGACAAATACTAATAAGATCATTAATACTCGTCGTATTACGAGTAACATTATCAGATAAAATTAAAAATATTTTTGATGCTAGACCATTTTCTTCACAAATTGAATGAATTAATTGAAAAATAGGATATGGATTATGAGGATGTTTAAAATCTTAAATTCAAGTAAATATTTTTGTAAAGTCCATGATATATCAACCTGGTGTGCCCTGAATCGGTCCTGATTTGAATACCAGACCTGGTTTGGGTAAACCTTGTTGAATATCGCTCTGATCTAAGCTGAGACGGTTGGAAATTGTGAGAGCCACTGTCCTGACCTAGTTCACTTTGAATATTAACCTAACCTGATCTCTCCTGGGATGAGAGGGGATAATCCAGAACTTTCCCGATCTGGCTTTTTCTAGAAGGAAAGAAGACGACCTGAGCACTTCGAATAACGGCTCAAGATTCATGAAATTTTGTTTCCGGGATCTCGGAGAGGCCCCACTTGATGAGAAACTATAAATACCTGAACCTCAAGGCTGAGAGGTACGCAATCTCAAGCATTCTTCTTGTTTTTCTGGATTTGAGAATTTACAGCTTAACTGACTTAAGCATCGGACAGGTTTCCACCAGAAATCCTCCGGTGGTCCTTTATAACGTGTCTTTGTTAGAACAGGTTGGGATATTGTCTCAGGAAAAAGGTTCGACGTATTCCAGGGCATATTTTCTGGTAGAAACACAACCCAATGGCATGTAACGCCCATGTAAGAATTTAATTCCCAAGGCGGCCCTGCCGCCGGAGATGGAGCCACCACGAACAACCCAGCGCAAAGTCAGAACTCCACTCCATGGAGAAGAGGAGAGTTTCTCTGCTTCTGAAAGTGAAACATCGAGCAAAACCAACCCAGACCTTACTGAGCAGATGCAAAATCTTTAGAAAGAGGTCAGTGAGGTTAAAAGAGAAGATGGTAAGCACGGGCACAACCCCAGCACGGAGAGGCACCCCATTTACAGAGGCGGTTATGCGCGATGATTTATTGGCTTCTTACAGGTCCATGGGCTTTGAAAACAACGGAACAACAGACCCATGGGATCATCTGAGCCGATTTGAAATCGCGGCTAATTTGCACATATTATCCGAAGCCATCATGTGCAGGGTCTTCCCGATGACCTTTACGAAGTTAGCCCAGCTCTGGTTCAGCCAGTTGCCTCCGCGTTCTATAAGCAACTTTGACGAATTTACCTCGGCTTTCTTGCACCAATTTACCATTTACAGGAAGTACTAAAAAATGCCGCTGGAGTTATTCAGCTTGAAACAGAAAGAGAACGAAACATCAAACGATTCATAGATGCAAAACTAGAAGTGTCGCCAGCATCTTAGGAGCTCTTGGTTAATGCTTTGGCTCAGAGACTCGGGAGAGGAGAATTTTTCCAGTGGCTGGTCGTAAAGCAAGCGCTGAAATTCGGAGAGCTCCTGGAAAGAGCATAAAAATACATTCATCTAGAGGAGGCCTCGAAGATCAAGGAAGATGGAGAAAAGAGAAGGGAACGTCCTGATAGGGAGGACAGGATCCCGATGAAGAAACCCAGGACTGATCTAATTGGAGGAAGAGCCCGTTTTGATAGGTACACACCTCAGGCCATACCTCAGGGGGGGATTTTACAGGCAATCAAATGACACCCTGACCTCAAGTGGCTTAGAACTTACTCTTAAAATCTAAGGAAAGAAAGATTTGACCAGTTTTTCCGATACCATAATGAGTATGGTCATGATAGAGATCAGTGCACCCACTTGAAGGATGAGCTAGAGAAGTTGGTGCAGGCAGGACACCTCAAGGAGTTTGTACAGATGAGACGGGAGGAATCCAGATCTGACTCTTGCAGACGAGATCGACCTCAAGGAAACAAGCGCGGGTTGGATGGTGGACGAAATAGTGGGAGAAGGAATGACCAGACTCAGGAGGTACGAGGTGAAATCCTATTGATCACAGGGGGCGAATGGGATGAACATTCCAGGAGAACCCAGAATAACTATGTTCGCACTGCGAGAGACCTGACAAGGAAAGCGAGTGAGGTCAGGCAGTTAACGCCAAGCCCAAACATATGTTTTTGTTCGGAAGATGAGAATGGCATTTTGGCCCCGCACATGGATGCCTTGGTTATCACAGCCACTATCGCCAACTACATTATAAGACAAATCTTTGTGGACACGGGTAGTTCGGCAGATATCATGTTCTATGAATGTTTCCGACAACTGAATCTAAATATGGACCTGGAGGAGGTCACAATTTCACTAGTTGGCTTTGCGGGGGGATCCCTGAAGCCCTTGGGAGCGGTGAATCTCTTGGTTACACTGGGGGATGGCCCGTTTAGACAGACCAGGTCGGTGAATTTTGTGATAGTAGACGCACCTTCCTCGTATAATATCATGCTTGGGCGACAATCGTTGAGTTAATTTCAAGCTGTAATCTCTGTCTACCATATGAAGTTGAAATTTCCCTTGCAGAACGGAGTAGGAGAGGTCCATTGTGACTAGTACACGGCAAGACGCGCATACGTAGATAGCGTTCGCCGCAGTGAAGAAGAGGGGAGATGTAAAAAGGCAAGGATAGAGGAGACCAGACCTTGTCCAGCTCAGAGAGAGGAGAATTTGATGACAGTAGAGGTGGTCCCAGGAGACGACAGTAGAGTCCTGCGCATAAGGACGACCCTCAGCCCTGAAGTGTTGGTGGATTTGGTAACTCTGCTCAGAAACAGCATAGATATTTTTGCCTAGTTTCCCGTACAAATGAAGGAGGTGTCACCCGCTCCAACTTGATTAAGAACAACTAACTAATTAATAATTAAAAACTAGCTAACTAAGCTAAACTAGACTAACTACTAAGCTAGCTAAACTACACTATTAGGGTTCTTGAGCAATGGAAATGGTAAAGGCTTGTAGGAAATGGAACAAGTCCAAATTCCATCAAGGAGAATTGGATAAGGTTGGAGAAAGTTGGGCCTATATATAAAAAATGCAGGGGCAAAATTGTTAAAATGGGTCAAAACCTCAGAAATTCCTGCATTGCAGTCGATCGACTGAAAGCTGTCGATCGACTGCTTCGTCCTCCAATGCCAAACTTTCTACCGAGCAGTCGATTTGGACTGGTTTAGTCGATCGACTAAAGGTCAGTCGATCGACTGCACACTAGTTGATCGACTGACATGGCTGCTCCCGACTCAGTTTCTCGTTTCCACTCTAAATGTCCGCCGGCTGTCGCTCCTCATTCGCGCTGTGTGCCCTTACTTGTCCATTCCAATCCGAGTCGAGTGGGATGCCCTAAGCTTCCGCGAGACTGCTTTGGTCATCCTACGTCTATAAATACAAAAATGAGTAAAATTATACAAAAACCTAATAAAAACCGCACAAAAGCTACAAGAACCTAAAACTAACAAAATATGCCAAAACGACTCTTAATACCCATAATTGCAAGCAAAACCCATGCAAACACGATACAAAAAGGTAAAAAAAATGTGTACAAAAAAGTACAGATCGCCTGGTCTCCCCAGGACCTTGTCAGGATAGACCTAGCAATAGCTGAGCACCATCTCAATATTAGTCCGACAATAAAGCCGGTGAATCAAAGAAAGTACAACTTTGGACCAGAGAAGGAGGCCATTATTGAGCAGAGGTGGACAAACTATTGAAGGCTGGACATATTCGGGAAATACAGTTCCCAAAATGGCTCTCTAACGTTGTCTTGGTACCAAAATTGGAAGAAGATTGGAGGATGTGCATCGACTTTTGCGACCTTAATAAGGCTTGCCCTAAGGATCACTATCCACTGTCGAGGATAGACTAGCTGGTCGATTCCACATCGGGTTGTGAGATGCTAAGCATGATGGATGCCTCGCAAGGATATCACCAAATCAGGCTAGCCAGAGAGGACCAGAAGTGAGTTAGTTTCATAACACCAAAGGGAACTTATTGCTACGTGGTCATGCCGTCCGGGCTTAAAAATACGGATAGTGGACAAAATGTTCAAAAATCAGCTCGGGTGCAACATGGAAGTTTATGTGGATGATATGTTGGCTAAGAGTGTGGAAGCAGCCTCACACATTGACGACTTGAAGGAAACCTTCGATACGCTGAGGAAGTATAAGATGATGCTCAACCCCAAAAAGTTCATGTTTGGGGTAAGAGCTGGAAATTTTCTGGGATATATGGTCACGGAAAAAGGAATAAAATCAAATCCATAAAAGGTTAAGGCTACCATGGACATGAAACCCCCGGGAAATGTTAAAGAGATGCAATGCCTGGCCAAGCGGAGAGTATCCTTGAGCCGATTCGTCTCACGCTCAGCGGAGAAGAGTCTGTCATTTTTTCAAGCTTTATGGAAAAAGGCCCCGTTCCAGTGGGATGAAAAATGCTTGGATTCGTTTCAAAAGTTAAAAGAGTACCTGGTCGGGATGTCACTGCTTACCAAACATGTCCAGGGAGAACCCCTGATCTTGTATTTATCCGTGAGAAAGCAAGCCGTCAGCACGGTCTTGATCAGGGAAGAAGGCATGATACAAAAGCCGGTTTATTAATGGAGTAAAATTTTGCATGACACTGAGATTCGGTATGTAGAAGTTGAGTGAGCCATATTAGCCCTGGTCGGGACGGTCCGTAAACTCCACCCTTATTTCCTCTCGCATAACGTGGTGGTCAGAACTAATTTACCCCTAAAGGCAGTCATGGATATGCCGGAAGCTTCGGGGCGCTTGGTAAAATGGATTATTGAGCTAAGTGAGTTTGATATTAGTTTCGAGGTGCGAACGGCAATTAAGTCCCAGTCATTAGTTGATTTCATGCAGGAGATGACCAGCTTTCCCGAAAGGACAAGAGAATGGACAATACACACCGATGGCTTTGTAAGTAACCTCGGCTGTGGTGCATGGATAGTGTTGACAGATCCAGAAGGAGTAAAAACAGAATACGCAATACGCATGAATTAGCCCCTCTCCAATAACGCGACAGAATATGTGGCCTTGCTAAGGGGAGTGCGGATGGCAAAGAAGCTAGGCACAGACCGAGTACATGCACGAGTAGATTCAGAACTCATATGCAAATAGATAAATGGGAAATCGAAACAAGAGAGGATCACATGAAGAAATACTTGACTCAGTATCACAAACTGACCAATATTATGAACTCCTTAACAATTGATCAAATCCATAGAGATGAGAACGGCCGAGCAGATTACTTGGCTAAGGTGGCCAGCTCGGCAACGGATTGTCAGGAAAGAGTCATTACTCTCCTAATGGCATACCAGGATTTTGGATAGGAGGAGGTACATGCGTTAGAAGAGGAGACAGATTGGTGTTGCCCGATCAAGTTATATCTAGAAAAGGGAGAGCTACCAGATAGTAAAAGAGAAGCAACAAAGATAAGGGTCAGATCCTCTCTTTTCTGCCTGATCAGGGGAGCATTGTATAAGAGAGGATTTGGACATCCCCTTTTGAGATTTATTAATCCGAAGGAAGGCGCCCACATCCTCAGAGAAATCCACGAAAGCTGTTGCGACAATCATATGGGTGCCAGGACTTTAGCAAGTAAAGTCATGACAGCTGGATATTTTTTGCCATATTTGCGAAAAGAAGCAGAAGACTTTGTTTGGAAATGTGACAAGTGTCAGAGGATTTCTCCTTTGGTTCACCGGCCAGCGAAAGAGCTCATGACAATGAGCTCTCCCTGTCCCTTTGCGAAATGGTGGATAGATCTGGTCAGTCCCTTCCCTACAGCTCCAGCCCAGAAGATGTTCTTAATTATTTCATCAAATGGGTAGAAGCCAAAGCCCTGGAAAAAATTACGGAAGAGTCGGTGACGGGTTTTATATGGAAACACATAGTGTGTCGATTTGGCATTCCCAGGATCCTTGTCTTAGATAACGGCACGCAGTTTATGGGAGCTAAGATCAAGGCCTGGTGCACTAAGATGAGGATAGACCAACACTTCACATCTATCTACCATCCTTGGGTAAATGGTCAAGTCGAGGTGACCAATCACATTTTGGTGCAAGGGGTTAAGACACGTATGGAGAGGTCAGGGGGCAAATGGGTAGAAGAGCTCACCTCAATCCTCTGGGCCTATCGCAATAATCCTGAAGAAAGTACTGGAGAAACCCTATTTAGCCTGTTGTATGGCATGGACACTATTATCCACGTTGAAATAGGTCTGGAGACTCACCGAATCCAAAGCTTCTACACGAGTCAAAATGATTTATTAATACAGGATGCATTGGACCTAGTCGAGGAGAAAAGACAACGTGCTGCTGTTCGGATGGAACAAATGAGAGGACAAATTCGAGCAGCATACAACAAAATAGTATTGAAAAGATGTTTTCAAGTGGGAGATTTAGTGCTGCGAAGGGTTGACCTAGGAAAAGCCAAGGGAAAACTAGATTCCACTTGGCAAGGACCATTCAAAATCACAAAGGTTCTGGCAGGCGGCGCTTATGAATTAGAACAAATAGATGGAATCGGGGTACCCCAAGCGTGGAATGTATCAAACTTACAAAAATACTATGTGTAAGGCTATTTTACGAAACTTATATATAAAGATGATTTGAGTTTATTCATTTTGCAAGCTGAACTGATGGTCAATAAAATTTTAAAAGCCAGGATTGGCTAAGGGCGGATGCACGAATTTTCCTGACCTGATTGTCAGTAAAGCCAGGATTGGCTAAAGGCGGATGCCCCGAGTTCCCTGACCTGATTATCAATAAAGCCAGAATTGGCTAAGGGCGGATGCCCCAATTTTCCTGACCTGATTATCAGTAAAGCCAGGATTGTCTAAGGGCGGATGCCCCAATTTTCCTGACCTGATTGTCAATAAATTCAGGATTGGCTAAATGCGGATGCCCCAATTTTCCTGACCTGATTGTCAGTAAAGCCAGGACTTTCTAAGGGCGGATGCCCCAATTTTCCTGACCTGATTGTTAGTAAAGCCAGGATTGGCTAAAGGCGGATGCCCCAATTTTCCTGACCTGGTTGTCAGTAAATCCAGGATTGGCTAAGGGCGGATGCCCCAAATTCCCTGACCTGATTATCAGTAAAGCCAGGATTGGTTAAGGGCGGATGCCCCAATTTTTCTGACCTGATTGTCAGTAAATTCAGGATTGGCTAAGTGCAGATGACCCAATTTTCCTGACCTATTTGTCAGTAAAGCCAGGACTTTCTAAGGGCGGATGCCTCAATTTTCCTGACCTGATTGTTAGTAAAGCCAGGATTGGCTAAGGGCGGATGCCCCAGTTTTTCCTGACCTAATTGTCAGTAAATCAAGGATTGGCTAAGGGCGGATGCCCCTATTTTCCTGACCTGGTTGTCAGTACAGTCGGGATTGGCTAAAGGCTACCTTGAGGAGCCAAATCTAACTATCAACAGGGCGTTTTGCCCATAAAATATCATTCACTAAAAACCAAGGATAGAATTACATGAATGGAAAATACTTACGCCACTTTTTACAGCAAAACCTGGCGATTAAAAGTGCAACACTAGTGCAGAAACTGCATATCCAGAAGGGTAATTCTGCCTATCCAGAACGCCTTTCTGTACCTTCTGTAGTGACATAGTTCTGGATTGACAGACAGTCCAGAATGCCTTTTTTTACCCTTCTGGATTGGCAGACTTTCTAGAAGGGTAAAAAAAAACTGTTCTAGAAAAAAAAATTGTTCTAGAATGGTACCTTCCTATACTTTATCCGCCATTTTCCAGATCGGTTTTTACAATTACCGTTCTGAAAAGTTGTACAATTCAGAACGGTATTTGAAAAACTGTTCTGGACAATCGTTCATTCCAGATCGATATTTTAAAATACCGTTCTGGACTGTTCAACTTTCCAGATCGGTATTTGAGAAAATTCGATCTGGAATGTACACCTTTCCAGAACGGTATTTTCAAATACCTATCTGGAATGGACAGTTTTCCAGAACAGTAGTTTAAAATACCGTTCTGGAATGTCCAACTTTCCAGAATGGTATTTTAAAATACTGTTCTGGACTGTACAACTTTCCAGATTGGTATTTTAAAAAACCGATCTGGAATGTTCAA
Source organism: Phtheirospermum japonicum (assembly GCA_014905375.1). Classification (NCBI taxonomy): domain Eukaryota; kingdom Viridiplantae; phylum Streptophyta; class Magnoliopsida; order Lamiales; family Orobanchaceae; genus Phtheirospermum; species Phtheirospermum japonicum. The sequence goes on from BMAC01000200.1 coordinate 11,088, forward strand.
CTTCCAGATCGGTTTTTTAAAATACCGATCTGGAAAGTTGAACATTCCAAAACGGTATTTAGAATACCGATCTGGATTGTACAACTGTCCAGAAAGGTATTTTAAAATACCATTCTGGAATGTTCAACTTTCCATAACGGTAATTTGCAAAAAACCGATCTGGAAGTTGAACATTCCAGATCGGTTTTTTAAAATACCGATCTGGAAAGTTGTACAGTCCAGAACAGTATTTTAAAATACCGTTCTGGAAAGTTGGACATTCCAGATCGGTTTTTTAAAATACCGATCTGGAAAGTTGTACAGTCCAGAACAGTATTTTAAAATACCGTTCTGGAATGGACAATTTTCCAGAACAGTTTTTTAAAATACCGTTTTGGATTGTACAACTTTCAGATCGATTTTTTGCAAATACCGTTCTGGAATGTACAACTTACCAGAACGGTAATTTTAAAAAACCGATCTGGAATGGTTTTTTGTAATCAGCCCTGTTTTACGATTGGTCTTTCCAAAATGTAAAAAAATTATAATAGAATATTAATAACACCAAAACTCAATCGAAAATATACTAAACTATTCATCATTCCATTTAAATCACCCCAAAACACCAACTACAATATTCATCAATCCAGTCAAAGGAAACACCAACTACAATATTCATCAATCCAGTCAAAGGAAACACCAACTACAATATGTCAATCCTTTCAAAGCACCCCAAAACAATAAAAAAACCACACTATTCATCAAGTGTCCAAGACAACAATCACCACAATTCACATAAAAAAAAGGTTTCATCAGAGATATTTGTTCTTCAAACTTCAAAACAACAATCACTACAAGTCACATACATAAAAAGGTTTCATCAGAGATATTTGTTCTTCAAACCAAAATAAAATGCAGTCGCACCCTCAAGTAATGACCTCTAAAAAACACTCGGCCCAACGTCTACGAACTACGTCAATGTCATCTTCCGAATAAGGTCCCTCCATATTGAATACCTACACGCAATACACATAATTCAGGAAATATGTACAACTCACGCAATATGCACAACTAATCACAAGATATCAGTTGACAAGTTTTGAATTAATGTAAATTGACCGGAATACAATTTGACTTCTACACCAAAAAGGATAATAATTTTGATTTATTAAAATTACCTTTTCGAATGAGTCAACAATATCTAGTTTGACAATCTCAAGCATATGTCGCATAACAAAGAGCCCGCATTCATCAGCATCACCTTGTTTGCAACACTGSAAATAAGTAAATAAATCAATTAATCTGAAACGCTTTCGGCTGTATTTCAAACATTTTTTTTGAATCTTAAAATTTGCTATACATCAACATAAATTACCTTTGGATAAACCCAATCAAGCTTCTTGAAATGTCGTGAGTGCGTCCCTTTCATTAATTGGTATGCATTGAATGCTCTATATCAAAATAAATTACAAAAGCATCAAATAATGATAAATAAAATTAATGCAAAGAATATTCTAAAGAAAACATACGTCTCAATCTTAGATTAAATATTTTTTTTTGGTTTTCTTTGAAAACAGCAAAACCAGGCCATGTATTTGTACTAGGGGCAAAGAACCATCAATTGCCAATGAGTCCTACAAAATGTGAAACAAGACATAATTTATTAGATCAAGAAATAAACAATTATTAACTAAAGAAACTTCTTACTCATAGATAGGTGCGAGGAAGCACTCAAAATCCCTTTCTCCAATTCTTTCTTGTATCGTTTCTTCGATATTGCCATGCTGAAGATTCAATGGACTTATCAATCCAAATCTATCGTTTCTTTGTGATGATCTTAATTCGTTATACAGATACCTACAACATTGTAAATGTTTAAAAAGTTTGTATGGAGTTTGATATWGTTTTTAGGTTCCAAATAATTAATTGTAATTATTAGAGGCAAAAGAATACTTGTTGTAAAATTGYRTGACCGAAATCRAAATCTTCCGAGTTACTAACATCCCCATGATGTCCTCTTGATTTATGTACACTTCGACTGTCTTCAAACTCACAACCCCGGCTTCAATACATACATACTTCGGTTGAATAATATCGGTTGYCGCAAACCACAAAGTTTTCAGCACATCACTTTGAGTYTTGGATGCAGACTGGGGGTTTGGAAATAGTTCCCTTTGAGAAATTCCCTACAAAAATAATTATAATATGTTAGTTCTAAACAATTAGTAGAATTATAATAACTATATTTGCTAATAAGAAGAATTATAATTATTACTATTGTTAATAAGAAGAATTATAATTATTACTATTGTTAATAATAAGAAATATAATTATTACTTTTGTTAATAACTACTATTTCTAAATATTACTAGTTTTGGGTTTGATTAGCAAATATTGTAGAAATTGGGGCTGAATTATAATTAAGAAAATTTTAAGTGACTGAATTATGAAATTGGGGCTGAATTATAATATTGTGGTTGTACTGGGGCTGAATTATAAACTTTAAGAAAACTTTAAAATTGGGGCTGAATTATAATTAAGAAAACTTTAAGTGACTGAATTATAAAATTGGGTAAGGCTTAATTATAAAATTGGGCTGACTGGGGGAATTATAAATAGAAACTTTAAAAAAACTTTAAAATTGGGGCTGAATTGCAATTTAAGAAAACTTTAAATGACTCCACAAATATTGTACTTACTAATAATGTTTAAAAATATAAATTTTGTTAATAATAAGAATTATAATTATTATTATAATTAATAATTACTGTTGTTAATAATCAAAATTATAATTATTTACATCACAAACTATATTTTATATATTACCTATAATATTTATGTAGATCAAATTAAGAGGTAAGTACCTTTCGACCAACACGCTCGACCAACCTTCTTGGCCAAACAATGAAATTATTTGGTGCTTCTCCAACCTTAGTGACCTCTTCTGTCGGAATGGAACTTGAGCATCTTCTACTACAACTCGTACTACTGTCACTCTCACCTCATCAACTTTCATTTTCTTGTGGTGAACAATTGACCCCAAGTCGACAAGACGGCCATATGCAACCAATCTCCTTTGCGGATCCTCAACATATAACTCATGTTCATCATTGTCTTCATCGTGAGGGGCCAAAAGATCCGGATCCTGATCCGCAAAAGTATTACTCCCTTTTGCACTGTCGACTACTGGAGTGATGGGCTGTCCGGTGGCTGTCCGGCGGATGTGGCTTGAGAGCTCAAAATCATTTGTATCTTCTTCTCCATTTCAGCAATGGTGTTATTGAATTCCGCTCGTGACACCATTCCACTACGTTGGTGTTGGTTTCCGAAGTAGGTAYTCAYTGTATATCCTTTCCCAACTCCTCTTACACGGCAAGGATGATCGGGCTTGCCTACTGCAACAGCAAGTAAATCATTTGTGCCACATTCTTTGAAACTGCCGGAAGATTGTTGTTCCTCTAAAGACTCCTGCAACAAATGTAATAAGGTTAATTCTAGTACAGAAGTTAGTTTTGATAATCATGTCTAAAAATTAATACATTTTTCTATTTGATACACGAAAGACAACTTGCAATTTTTTCAGCAATAATTCTCACTTCTGGAGTGGTATATTGTCCATGAGAATTCATGCGCGCTCTCTTCCATTTCTCATGCTGAGTTGGGGGAGATGGAGGAGGGATAATCTCCGAAGGATCCTGTGAGKCTTTTTGTCTCTCCTTGACCTTCTCTTCCATCATTTTTTGTTCCAAAAGTTTGTAACCTCCACGAGATGTCCTCTATGGACACTTATTATGAGATTGCACTTCTTGGGCCTTCTTCCTCTTTTCCTGCCATCAAAATTTSAATTAAATGTTAGTATATCAGAAGTTGGGAATCATTAAGTATTTTACAAAATTATAAATATACTATATTATAAAACACCACTTCAAACAATATTATATGTAAAAATCTATGTTACAATATTGTTAAAAATGTATGTTACAATAAAATTTATTAGTCCTCAAAATTATAATATATTATATCACACACACAGTGCCCTACAATTTGATTAATTGGAAAGAGGAGAAGAAAATACTCATATTGTTATAATAAGAAGAACATAAATAGTTCGAGCAAGTTAAAATGAAAATACCATGAAATTATATATTAGTCCTCAAACTATCAAAATTTGCATTTTTTACCACAAACCAATCAAAGCCCACCAAAGCTTACAATAACAAAGCTTACAATAACAGTCCCAAAAAAATGAACACATAAGCTCACATACGTAGAAAAATATTACCTTCTCCTCTGAAGTGAGTCGTAACGCAACGAAAGCATCCTAAGTAACTTTATCGAGGAACTTGTAATCCTTTACATACGGGGGCTCTCTTATATCACCATATATGTAATCTTTCGTGAGGTTAGTCTTGAAAAAAGCCCAACGCCCCCCAACATAACTTATCATCTTCTTCTTTAACTTCAATTGCAATTTCACATCACATTGAGAAAACTCGATTTCATTCWYRCCATCAACAATAAAAATATCGAATCTCTCCTACATTATAGAATAAAATTTATTAGTTGATAATGAAATAACATTTTGATTGAAAAACACATAAAGAGAAATGATAAAACCTTCGTACCAATATCCCTTGCCAAAGTAACTCCTTAATAGTGTCTGGCACTTTCTTCCATGAACCGATTAGTATACTTGGCTCTTTTCTTCCCAAGAAGCCCAAATAACTACTCCAGTTGTCGATAGTCGTCTTATTGGGTCCAATAGCCTGAAATCGATGCTTGTCGATTAAAACCTTCCATTTACCCTGATTTCTTGAAATCATCCTTGCCATGCGTGTCGGTCTGCGAGGTTGGCGAGTACTGGTCGGCTGAGCTGAAGTGCCCGGCTAATCGGAAGATGGAAGCTGACCATCATCATCAATGTGACCCTCCATGCCTATTAACGCAGCCTGTTTACACAATAAAATTAAAAGATATCAAGAAGGGTGACTCATGAATAACATTAACCAACTTGTTGAAATTAGTACAAATATTTGATATATTAAAAAAATGTACAAAGAAAAATGAATAAAAGAAATATCAACGCATAAATAGACAATAATGTTATAAAAAAAATTCAAACTTAATACCTAATTAGTTGGTAT